>JAXGGA010022877.1:0-14295 GCA_038373865.1 Uloborus plumipes
TTCCATAGGTACCTATATAGGTACCCGTTTATAGAGTATATGCAACGATTCACAACACAACACATTCACACAAAGAAAGGATAGGGATTGGAGAGAGAGAGAGTCAGGTGCGCCCCGATGGGAGGTCACTGTGACCTCCCAATAATTTTCGTATTCGGCACATTTTGCTGAAGATTCGGCAATTTGAAGACAATATTGCAACACTGAGATTATTTGTTCTTTTTAGTTTTTAGAATTGTCTTTTAAAAGATGCCTAATGTTTTTTCTCACTAAATGTTATGCATGTACGACATGTATGCATGCTTGTATTTTATCATTCGGTAAAATTGGAGCTTCATTCGGCAAATTGATAATCTCCTCCCCCCACCCCAAAAAAAGTTTTAGTTCGGGAATCTGGAGAGAGTACATCGATGCCCGGGACCGTGATTTGAACCTGGAACCTCCCTGTCAACTCCCCAGATCTTTCTGACTACTAGACAAGGTAGCCAGAAATAGTTGTTTGTAGATATCGGTGATACGTTTAGTATAATAACGTCAAAGTTAAAATATACATAATCTAATTTTAAAGTTTGAGAAAGGACGCTGCCGGTCGTAGAAACTATTTTGAGATATCTTTTTCTTGTAATTTACTTTTATCATTCTTGTTTCTTTCTTAGAAAAATATTTTTTTGAGTAAGCACGCCAATGAGGTGAATAAACGACTGCATTATTTCACTTAATTCACCATATTATTAATCATTAAGTGAATTATAAAAATGAATATACACGACTCAGTTTAGTTTTTAATACAATTTTTATTTACAACAATAAATTTACAGAGCTATGTACAATGAAAAACATAAAATCTAGGAAAGCATTTACACACACATATAACTTTTTTCCAAAATACAACAATGTTTAAGCCTAACGTTTTCTTGTGGTAAAGTTGGTACTTGTCATCGATCATTTGTTCAAACTATTTTGGCACACAAATATTTTACTACTATTATTTTTTCATTGCTAAAAGAATCACTTAAATTGGTGACAAATATATTTTTAGTTAAGACTTCTTTTATATAATACCGGAGTACTTTTACACTGATAAAAATTAAACTTTTACACTGATTAAATTTATGTTTACTTCTTTTTATTCTACAATGACTAAAGACTAAGCACTTCGTCAATTCTTTCTTCCTTTTTTTATTATTTATTTATTTACTTAATTTTACTTTTTTTTTCAAATGAAAAAGTTTGACACGAATCTGGGCTTGACATTATAAGTTGTAAATCTTCTAGCATTTGGCGATAGTTTGTTTTTCCTCTAAAGGTAGGTGAAAAAAGGAAAAACTTTGCAGTTCAAACCCTCCTGTACATCTCTGTATTAAAGTTACTCTAAAACGAGATTAGATATGAAATATTAAATGTTTCCTAAAAGAAAATCATCTTGATGAAACACTAAGGCCAATATTTACCCACACGACTCGACCTTCTGTCAAACAGCCAAACCTACCTCAAAGCAATAAGAAATCTTCAATCTGCGATTCGGATGTCTAACCAAGGGTCAACTTGTCTGGCAAATAACATCGTAAAAAAAGTTTTGTCGGTTTTCAGGCTCCCGCACCCCTTTGAAATCTGTTATAAATTTGTAAAACAAAAGAAAATATTCAGTACAAAGAAATTGATGACAATATAAAGTAATTGAAGAAGTATAGAAGATAGCATAGAATTAAAGTATTTTCAATTTCATAAAATGAGAAGTAATGAAACCAAGTAAAATATTCTTAAGTACTTAATTATTAACAGTTTATATATGTTTCTGAAATGGAAAGAAACGTGGAGTTTTGTAAAAAAAGAAACACTGCAGAAAAATGACTTAATATGAGACAAACGTAACAAACGTATCAATTGTTCAACGAAACACCGTACCTTTGAACAATATGAAGAACACGGTCTTTATTTCTATATAATGCAAGTACATTTTGAATATTTCCAGAAACAATATTTAATTGATATTGTTGATATCTACGTTACTGACACAAAACACGTTAATTAAATACTGTTTTTGGAAGAATTAAAATTAAAAATTTATTTTAATCAAATAGAAGTTAAGACCATGTTTTTTATTACGTTCATTTTCTAAAACAAGGATAATTGTTGTCTTTGGGGGTGCATTTACAGCAATTGATGCTTCTGTTAAAATCTAAATTCCTTGCATGGTAAATAAAAATGAGATTTAAAGACATCAAACGTTTTGCGCAAATCTTGTTTTCTCTGCATTTTGCATTTCAAATCTTTGCACGATGTTTCGAATGCTTTCGATAGCAAAACAAATTACATGAAAACCTTATCAATATACCACATTACTGATGAAAAACATTAAATGATACTAATTATTTGAAAAATATTCTAAATGGACTTCACCACCATCGATGGGGGAAAGAACGACTCTGGTAAGCATGAAGCATTTGGTTCAAATGAGGACCTGGGTGCATAGGAACTAAGGGAACTAAAGGATGTGGCATTTTCAAAGGATTCGGAATCAGTTTATGGACAGGTACGGGGTATGAAATAGTTCTTCCAAATGGAGGTGGAGGCAGTGGTGGATGTATTGGCATGGGCCGAGGAATCATATTGTAATGCATTGGCCGAAGTCGAATGTGGTGTTCAATAACTCTAGCGTTTTTCGGTATGGTCAAAGGATCAGGTTCTGGACGAAGATTCTGCAAAAAGTGCTGATTTCCTGGCCCGAAGAAGGAGTGATCAATGGCGTCAATATGTCCATCTTGAGAATAACTGATGCTGTGAGTTACAGGACCTGGTTGAACAGGACCGAAGTCATCATCTGGAGCGCCGTCCTTCTTGTTATCATCAGAATTAAAATGCTCTTGGTAAGGACTCATGTTTTCTGGTTTCTTGGAATCAAATCCGTAGCCTTCAGAATCGGAAGAAGAATGACTTTTGGTTTGAGGCTCGTAAGGAGCTTTGTCTTCATATTTTGGCTCGATACTTTCATCCTTCTCTTCTTTAGAATAGCTACCATCATATTCTTTTGAATAAGAATCGTATGGAGAACGAGATGAGTGTGGGCCATAAGAATCATGGCTCCCTGAATGATCATCAGAAACATATTTAGAATCATATGACTCTGTAGTTTTTGTGTGTGGGTAAGACTTTTCTTTTCCAGATGTCACTTCATTAGGATAGCGTCTTTCACCGACATGAAATTCATCTGTTCCATACTGTCCAGCGCCGTATCTAAACATATCATAACCTATACTTTTGTCATCTAAAGCAGATGATGGTGATGGCCTTGCCTTGGACCTGCCTTGTGTTCTGATATAGGTTTTCTTTCCATAACTTTCATGAGGACCGGTATAATGATACCCGTATTTTTTACCATTTTCACCAGCTTCTGCAGTTTTAGAACTCTCACCAATGCTAGACCGGTAATCTTGAGAAAGATAAGGAAAATCACTTTCTAAACTTTTGTCTGCTGCTAAATTTTTTAATTTCCCAAAACTTTCCATGACATTTTTATATTCTGGAATGTTACCTGAGGCTTTTCTTCCCTTTTTCTTCTCATGTCCTAAAACATACTGATGATTATGAATATGATAATGATTTCCCTCTCCGTTTTTATACGAAAATGTACGAGATCTTGGAATGCCATGCAAATGTTCCCCAGAGAAACCCTCAGGAGTTGGGAGCGCTGGCAAATGTGGAATGTCATTCATTCTTCCTTCTGTCAACTTTGCTGGTTCAAATTCTTGTTTAGATTTGTAGTCGGTGTTTTCGTGGTTATGATGAAAATTTTTACCCCTACTGTGTACTACAGCGTCTGAAATAGTTGGCCACTCATGAGTTTTCTTATCTTTTGAATGATCACAATCAGGTTTGTATTTTTTCACTTTCATTCCTTTCTTATAAAGTTTTGACGGTTTCTCTTTGTAGTAACCGTCATCTTCAGATGAAGTAGATCGATACGGGCTATCGGAATCAGTCGGGTGATGGTGATCATAATGGTAATGATGTTCATGGTGACTACGACCCTTAACATCAGCATGAAGAGGACCCCCGTGATAAGCAGAATCCCCATGATAAGAATGGCTATCGTCATGTGAATAACCATCATGAGGAGAATGATCGCCGTGGTGAGAATGATCGCCATGGTGTGAGTGATCACCATGGTGTGAATGCTCACCATAGGACGAATGATCACTATAATGGGATGAACTATGTGGGCTTGTGTGAGATTTATGATGACTATGTCCACCACGATACGAATGTGTGCCTTGAGCGTTAAGATCTTTTTTGGTGCTGATAATCTTACTTCCACTATCTATGCTACTTGGAACGCTTTTTTCTGAATTTGTACCTTGGTGCCTTATGTCAGAATTTTGATTGGGTGTTGTGAACCACTGTACGACTTCATAGCTCATGTCAGTAGCATTTTGCCTCATTGATCTGTTACCAGGATAACCTTTTCGGCGTCGTTGGCTGTTCCTCACCGTTACCACATCTTGACTTCCTTCTCCCAATAAATCCTGACTGCCATCAGCAAGAGCTTTATTAAGTATTTCTTTTGCTGTATTTTCTAATGCCAATAACTCCACGTCGTCTTCAAGTGATGACACGCTGCCATCTTCTTTTGACTCAGATTCTCCTCTTGTTAAAGAAATGATACTAGCGAGGACTACTAGTATTAAATTTCTCTGAAAGAAAAAATAGACATAAATTAAAATTTATTCGTTAAAAAAAACAAAAAATTCACTTTGATTGAGAAGAAACTTGAAGACAAATGAAGCCCTGATACTGTCAATTACTTGTCAAACTAAATAGTTTATATTATCAATGACTATTAAAATTTCACGATTAATTATCATGATGGGTAGCACTTTATCCGTTTTAGAAAGATTTTTCCAAATCTCCTAGAAAAGGCAACGTGTGGTTGTGCGGGTGTTTTTTTTTTGAAATATAAAGTGAGCAGTGCAGAATTCTTTTCTTTACCCCCCCCCCCCAAAAAAAACCGCACAAATGTAAACGCATAAAATGAGTGTTTTTTTTTTTTAAATATAAGCATAGTTTAATGAATTATTTGAAACTTTTGGAGTTACGATAATTCTCTCAAAAGTTCCATGAAAATGTACAAAATCCACCAAAGATAAATTGTATCATCAAAAAACGTTTAAATATCTGAGGAGTTCAGGAGTGCCTCCAACAACCGATGGCCCAATCACTCAATTGCAATTGAAAAACCCCAAGAACAGGATACCCCAAATAAAAACAAAAACTCTGTAAAATACCTCCGACCGATAGAGCTTTTAATCATGAAGCCTACGCCCTTAACTCTTGGGGGAATAATCAAAAGGATAACACTTATGGAATTTCAAAAGTCTCTCAAAAATATTATAATTCCACCAGAAATAAATTAAAATACATTTTGGTTGTTAAGATTTTGGTACAGTCACGAATTTTAGGCAATAAACGTTTCATTTTTCTTACATTGGCAATCCGACAGAAAAGCATTATATATTAGTTTCGCCAATTAAAATCTTGGCGACAGTTTTAAACTCGCCACGCTGTTTAGCTTATGAAATCTTTCCAAAATTATTATTGATAAACTATGTGTTTTCAAAAATTTCGGTGGAAAAATACTGGAGGGGTACAATCCAAATTGTACCATCCAGTATTTTTGACTGTGTCCAAATGCACAGTCAATCAGCCTCATTTCTTAGTTTTACGGCAATTTAAATTCACGTTTAACTTAGTGATTTTATATACGCTTTAACAAAATTAGTAGGTTTATTTTTTTATTTCAATATTTGGGTAATTTACCATAATATGGAATGCTTGGAAAGCTTTTAAATTTTCTCCAAGTTAGTCAAAACAAAGTACGTATCTGCTTGTCAAATCAAAATAACTAAAATTTAAAACTTAATGCTTGATTTTTAATAGATAGAAGCCATTATATAAAAAGAATAAAGCATATTTGAAAACGATAAACTGAAATTTGTGTATTATAATAAATTTCAAAAGCGAAGAGTGACTACTTTGCTGCACTTCTTGATTGCGAAAACTTTTGTCAGGAACCAATTTGAGTTTATTATCATTATCTTGTCTTTCCTTTTTAGTTTTTTTACAGAAAGTAGGCTAAAAAAGAAACTACCATCTTTCGTGTTACATTCTTAATATAGGCGCTCTCTGATTGTACGAGAAAATTTAAGTATTTGGCACATTAAAATAATGAGGAAAGAACTCCAAACTTGCACTCAATATAATAAATCCCATACACTTCCAAAGGAATGTAGAAAGAAAATAACTGAATTTCTTCCATTGACAGTAAGAAAATTACAAGATTGTAGCAAGGTACATAGATTGCAATCAATTAACTTCATTGTTTCCGACAACTGAAAGTGTCATGTCTTTACGCGTCATTTACTGATGTAATAGTTTAACAAGATTCAACCGAATATTCTCCCCATGTCATAATTTGTTTGTACCGTCATAAGGAAATTTGATCATTCTATTTTTGGTTAAATAGAGATTTTTCATTTGCGATCATATAAAACTATAGGAAGTAGGAGGTAGAGATATTTCTGCAATAAAAATTAGTCTCCACATTTCCTTATGCATTTGAGAGGCAATACACTTATTTAGGAAGTGTTGATGAAAAAGTTATTTTGTTGTTGAATTTTTTCTGTTGTTTTACGATTATAAGCGTTGGATTACCTTTATTCACTTTTCAAGCACAAAGATATTTATTTAATACATCTTATATGTGTCTTTCACTAAATCCGAAATAAATCTTTCTCTTGCGAATAAAACACAGTTCTGTATCTTTCTCTCTCTTAGGGCATTAGTAATACCAAAGTATTTGCAAGAAATTTGTCCAAGAATTTTAGTTGGAATGAATGCTAAATATACCTTAGCAAATTTGTTCTCATACAAAAAGAAATACCAGAAAAAAAAAATCACATTAGTTCTTTATTTTCTATGTTTTTTCTTTTCTGCATTATCATATACAAATTATATGAAAAATGTTTTCCTTTTTAACCCAAAAAAGTTGTGTCTCTCTTTTTAGGAGAGAAATATCTAGTTAGCTTAGGTGCGCCCATATACGTACATCTAATGAAAAGGGACTTTCTAGCATTTTTAACCTGCAATATTGAAATTATGTGTCCAAATTTTCCGAATCGTCAGGCAGAATTTTCCCAATTAGAGCATTTTTAGGAGGTCACAATGGCCTCCCACGATATTCCATTGGGCACCTGCCAATAGGTGGAACAAAACCACCATCGTGCCTATTATAACCTTTGACTATAGTGCAACACGAGGCATTTCATTACTAAGCTAAAATCTAACACTAAATTCACAAACAAACAGTATATGCGGTGCCACAACTGCTCTTTATAGCAGTTACATTAGTATAATTGATGTCCTTTTCATCAGATTGTAACTCGTATGACGCAAAAACTAGAGGAGTCGAAATGTATCCTGCCCCCTTCCCCCCTCGCCCATCAGTATTGCTCATTTTCTTCCTTAAAACAGAATCACTGAAAAATATAACTGGCCTTCAAAATGGAAAACCGTTCTCTTAATACTTTTAACATACGAATGACATTTAGGAAACGAAAGAAAATAATTTAAAAAAACATATATAAGAATATATAAGAAATATAAGAATCACAATCAAAATCAAGAGAGAAGTTCCGACTAAAGTCCTTAAGAAGCATGCTCAATTTGTAAAAGACCAAGTTAAGCTCTTCTCCTGCTTCGATATTAGAAATAGATTTAAAAAAAATACCCTATTACATTCATCATCAGTTAAGTTTGTCTTTTTGTTTTCAAATTCATTTATTACGCTCTTCTTTCATTTTTTACTACGTTTATGAAAGTGAAACTGTGATCGTTATTCAAATGCCTTTGAAGTTAATCTCTTCTTTTCTTTGACAATTTCATACGTGAGTAACTATATAGGTTCTAACCAAAATTAGGGAAGTATTTTACACTTCAACAACCATATTGGGATGGATGTTTTCTTATTTTCCCTGCAACAAAGGAAGAAAATATATGCTAATACACCGCATTTACATTATTTTGAAGTAAATGAAAGTTCTGCGTTTTGCTTGGGATGCTTCTCTTATGTATCTTATTAGTTTTGACATGCATTTACTGAATACAGTATTTGTTATCCAATTATGGAACTTAATTGCTCGTTATTGTAAAACAAATGTTACGGCAGTTTAAACTTTCCCTGAATTTCGAAATATATTAAAACGAATGTAAATATCCTTTAATAATTTTTATCAGAAGTATTTTTTTATCAGTTCTTCCGAAACCCTATAAAAGGAGAGTTATTACAATCGTTTAATAATAGTTGTATTCCTTCTTCTTTTGCATCATTTAATAAAGTTATTAACGGGATAAATATCTAGAAGCGTGATGTAGTAACTAAGTAACGTATGTAGGTTTGTGTATATTCTTTAAAGACGGCAGAAAGTTTCGGTCAAGGTTGGTATCAAAAAATTTACATTTTCCAGGGAACTAATTTAGCCCTCTTTCATTTTTATGGTACCAAAAGTAGCAGATATATCAATACAATCCTAATGAACATTTTTTCGGAAATTTAATAGTAAAAATTAGCTCCATCACTTTAGTTCTGACACCAACACAATAAGCAAATTTTTCTGCAGGGGATCAAATTAGTTTGTGCCCTCAAGAATTTTTGGTGTTTTATCTTGAATTTGAAATACTTACCAATGAAAATTCATTTCTTAGCTATCCCCTCCCCCCACCCCCGAGCACTCTTTTTTTCCCTAGCGATAAATCTTTTCGCATCCAAAAACCTTATCGATGATTTTTTTTTTTTTTTTTTCAAATTTTCTTTGTGGGATTTTTGTTGACGGATATTTTTAGAGAGATTTGTACATATCAGTTTATAAAAGCCGTGATCTTTTGTTTTCAAATCGTTTTTAAAACTTTTTGTGAGGTTTTTAAGGAATGTTGTACCCTTCGGAAAGTAGTCGGTAAATTTAACGTGAAATATTCGACCATTTTTTAAAAATCTTTGATATTCTTCGCAACAAACGACTGTACAACAATAATCTGGCAGTCTATACCTTTACTTTTTTTTGAGTATATAGCTGAATAAGAGTTTTTCTGAGCGTTTATTAATACCGAAAAAATAATTTTACTAAACTTATGCTCTAAATTTTAAGAAATTCTCTCTTTTTGCTTTATGAATCAAATGATTTATATAAAAGCTTCTTATCAGAGAGTGAAAATAAATAAATAAATGCATGATGAAGATTTTTTTATCAATTATTGTATTAAAACAACTGTAACTCTTGTCTCTATTTTCAGTAGAGAATATATATTTAAATGTATATAATATTTAGAAAGGATATAATAATTAGATCTTTATTTTAGGCGATTTATGTCAATAATCCATTTTGTAGAGAATTGAATCGCATTCACGAGAAAATAAAAATGTAACATTAGGAAATGAAACTGCATCTATCCGACAGCAATAAAATATAATAATCTATATATATAAAGATGACGGGCTCTGTTTGTTTGTTTGTATGTATGTTTGTAAGCGATGGCTATAGAAGCCCCCACAGCACCAACAGACCTGAAACTTGGCATAAAATTCGAACGTATCCCCGTGAAATGCACTTCGAAGGCCGAATTCTAAATTTCGAATTAGTTATTTTTATATTAATTAATTAGTCTCATTTTTGGTGTATCCAGCATAATTGGGGGATGGGGGGGGGGGACTTTCTCTCACCCCATAACATAATACATCGCTGGAAAGGGCTTTTTTTCTGAAAAAAGAAAAGTTTTAGCACATTTCGCTCCGCTAATCAGAACAAGAGATATTAATTACTCAAATTTAGTCAATTTTCAAGGCTTAACGCTATACGCAGAACTGAAACACTAGGTCCATTTTTCAAACAAACTGCTCTTTCATCCATGAAGTTACATAGTGGTTTAAATTTGAGTATAGAGTTAAGCCTTGAAAATTGGCTAAATTTGAATGATTAATATCTCCTGTTACTTATTTAATTTAATGTCTTTTTGATTTACTTGGCGAATTGTTTTAAACTATAACAGGACTTTTAGTGGAATTAAAAAGGTCGTGGAGTACATTTGAATTAAATAATATTGTAATTTTACTTCAGAGGGTTGGAGTGGATTTAATTTTATTCAGTTGACTTCTATTACATTATTTGCACAAGCATAGCCGTGCGGGTACTGCTAGTTACATAATAAATAATACATGAAAAGCAAATTATGGCCCCCGTGTAAATATACTAACCTAGACTGCTCTTTAGTCTTGCTTTATTATAAATTTGGAAGAGTGAAGATATTATTGTCACGGTTTAGCTCTAAAACGGACAATATTATCAACAAAAACATCAAAATAAGAAGTTAGTCTGATGTAATACGCCCGATGACATGAAATCAAGCAAATACAAATTTAATTATTAACCAAATATTTCATTTTTATATCGCTTTACAATGAGTCCCCGTAACACATCACTTAGTTACGTGTCAGTTTATCTGTTTAAAAATGCACATTGCACACACTTTCATTGAAGAGGATTACAATTATGAGTTTACACTTTTTAACAGCTTTGGAGTTTCTCCCGGTTCAAACTACGTGCCGCGCAATACTTCACTGGAGAAAAGAAAAAAAGAGTTGATGAAAAATTGATATTCGAAGAAAATATAGATTTTTTTTTGTCGTGTGCCAGCCAGGCTGGCAATTTGGGGTGCGCTGCTTCACTTTTGGAACTGTATCGTAATTTGGTATGAAGTCCGACTTCCACAGTACACGCATGCCATGGGGACCCGTTTATAGGGTAGGCAACCTTTCACTGCACAGCACATTCACACAAAGAAGGGACAAGGACAGGAGACAAAAAGCACATCCATGCCCAAGCCGGGACTCGGACAGGGAACCACATCATCCGTAGCAGACTGCTCTGACCACTAGACAAGGTGGTCGGCAAGAAAATATTTATTTTACCTGTAACATTTAAGTTCTTTTCTCAAACTTGTATTTTTAACAAAGCACATTCCTACGCTGCAAAAAGGAACTGTTGTTTTTGCAGTATAATGCTGGTAGCCGAGGTTCCAATTTAAAACTGTAGAATTCAGAGTAATAAACTAAAACTAGCAATTTTACAATTTAATGCCGTAAACTTTAGCTGTATTATACTGTAAAAACAACAGTATAATATTGGCAGAGGTTCCAGTTCAAAACTGTAAAATGCACGCTTATAAACTGTAAAATTAGCTATTTTTACAGTTTATTACTATAAAATTAGCTGTATTGAATTGTAAAACCAACATTCGTTTTTTACAGTGTATCTTCACAATAAATGTGCTCTCTCATGGAAGTGTTTACACAGTATAGAACAGGAATAGCAAAAGAATACAATGAAGAGTAAACTTTTATTAAGCATTCCTTTTTAAGTCGAATTCATCCTCCAAAATATATGACTAGAATTCTTTGAACATGAAATAGTTGTCATGGCAACATATATTTTCAATTCCGTTGAAATTAAAAAGTATTCGTTCGAAGAAAATTTGCGTAGGAATAGGTATCGATTTTCTTTTGAAGTAACATAATTTTTATTTTTAAACTTTCCTCGGTGCTTTTAATCAAAAATAATATCAAAGTTCAAGATTGAAGAAAACATATTTCTATTGCGGTTTTTGTCTAAAGCTTCTAATAATAGAAACAAAAAAGATGATTTTTTTTTAAATCAGAACTTATCTCATCTTTTTCGTAAACATAATATAAATAATGTTAAAAATGGTCCTAAATTTAGCTTTATATGCATTTTTATATGTATTTTTGTTTTACATAAAACGAATTTTTTAGAAAATGTATTCCCTGCAATTTCAGAATACTCTTTCAGAAAATTTTTTAAAATCATTTTATTGGCACGAAAAGGAGTAACTTTCACTGTTCCATGATTATTTGCAGAGCTGGAAAAAAACTTAGCTTTCTTTACTCTTTATACTTTACTATTTTTCATCAAAATAAATTACTGTAAAATTTATCTTGGGAAAGAATCTTACTGGTGAAAAGCTCACATTTCATTAAATTTAGCCCATAAAGTATTCACCCAGAGTATTAACTTTTCTTCTGATTACGTAAATGACAATTGTCGAAGGCACAATACGGATTAACTTCGAAAAATCAATAAAACAATAGCGATAAAAAAACAATAGGGTGATTTCCGGAAGTGCGAAGCTCATGGTCACGTTCTAGGAACGTGAACAACACCCTTCCGGGGGTTTTCTCTGCCCACGATTCCTATCTGAAGAAGGTGTTGATAAAATATTAATAAGTCTTCCGAGCCCAGTTTTTTGCTTAACTGTTTCACTTTTTGTATATAGACTTTAATTGAAAATGAATTCGCATCGATAAATGTGCTTAAAGTTTTGCTTAAAAAATGGTTTTAAAAACTTAAAAACATTGTTTTTGCAAAGTAAACGCTCAAGCCAGGGCGACGAAAGTCATGACTTAAAATAACTTCGCTCCAGTTTAACGGAAAAATGAAGAGTTTAAAAGACGAACAAAAAATTTTTAACGGTGTAGAATTACAATAATGAAACATATATAATTTATTTAATACTATTGTATCACTATAGAATAACACTTGATTTTCAAATGCTATTTTCGAGTTAATGTATCCCTGCGTCTATAATAACCAAATTCAATAGTCACTACAATGAAAAAACTGGTCTGGATGAAAGTAAAATATTTTACTAATAAGATAGTTAAAAACTAAAAGACAGAACGAAAAAATCTTATTTAAAACATAGTGGTCAGATGCAATACACCGCCAACTCGGTAATTCCATCCAAGGACTGCAGTTTCGTGCTGTTTAGCACTAGTCAGCTTGGAATGGGAATTAAACCGAGCTGGAGGCAGAAATCCTCTTAAGAGGTTACAGTACCTTTCTAACAAATTTCTTTAATTTAAGTGAAAAATTTAATTCTTTGAAATATTTGTTTCTGCACTTGTTTAACAATCAATAATTTATTTTAAAACATTAAAAATTTTGAAAACTTTTTTGGAAAATTTGAAAAATGTAAGAAAATTTTCATTTTTAAAAAACCCTAAGGCTTTTTTGTGTCAGCACTAATTTCAAAATTTCTTTTTGCGAAATGATCACAAGGAATACCTCAACAAATCTGTGCACTGATTTTCTTATATTTTGATTAGAAAATATTTTGTGATCTTTTACGTAAAAAATTCTTAGAAAATTTTGTTCTTCGAGGTTTAACAAACTCTAAAAATTTTTGTAATTTATAAAACGCTTATTCAATGCACAGTTTTGTTAAATATATTATCCTGAGTACAAAAAATATTGCTTTAAAGTTATATCTTTAATAGAAAAAATTCCTTAGCATTTCCAGTAACATAGAAACACTAAAAACTGATCACCGAGAAATAGCAATTTAAAGTTTGACTTTTCCATTAGAACACATAGCATGCATGCCCTAAAGTCACTCATAACTTTTTAAATAATTTAGCTAAAACAATGCTATTTTTTTCTGAGTGTTTTAAATAACTTTTACTTTTGAAATAAGCAATAAAAATTTTTTTGGTCTTTTGGTCATTTTTGAGGTACTGTAACCCCTTAAATATCCTCTTAAAAAATCCCTCTTCCTATTCCAGACTGACGAGTGCCAAGAATCACGAAACTGCAGTCCTTGGATGGAATAACCGAGTTGGCGGTGTATTGCATGTTTCTGCCTTAGCCCTGGATTAGGGCAGGCAACTTACAGCTTTATAGCTGTCAGAGTTGCACTAACCTGAAGATAACTGTAATAACATTCTATATCAATGCAGTGAACTACATGCTAAAATTTTATTTATTTCTCCTGTGAATATTTTGGTATACACTTTGCCTCCCTTATAGTTTTTTCTCTGATATTTCCACATTACTACTATTCCTCGGTAACCTGGTTACGTAAAAAATGTTTTAAATGAGGTATGTGAGCGGCGTGAAGGCTTTCTATTAAACTTTCTCATTATCTGCTTGAAAACAGTTGTTGAAATTTTAATTGTCTATTGTTTATGTTAACTTTTTGTTACACGTATTGTTTATGTTACTTTTAATTTATGATAGTTGTATTTCATTCGGTATCTTATCAGCAAAGAAAGTTTTAAAAAATGTGAAAACGGATTGAAATCTCAAAATTAATTTAAATGAAAACAAACAAGTGGAATTATACTGACAGACCATATCCTGATCTGCCAGCCTTTCCAGCGGCACATTCTGGAAG
>JAXGGA010022878.1:0-14293 GCA_038373865.1 Uloborus plumipes
TAAAAATATATTTTTTTCACACAGGTAACTTATAACTTCTTACCTTCACTCTGTTGGAGAGAAGAAAAGAGATAGACTTCATGATCAAATTCCGGGTTTTGGCACGAGGAATGGTAGAACAATGGTCGCATCGGAGTTGTTAACGAAGAGCAATCCATACAGAATACATATAATTCATGATGAGTATTACGACGACTGAGCAGCAACTTAATTAAAAAGTTTAATTGGATAAAAACCAAATGGATAATATCAAGAACTAGGGTCGAAACCCCATTAGAAAACGTTTTCCCCATCACTGCCTAAGGCTTCACTATGTTACGCATCAGCCACTCCCTACCTGTCCTCTAACCTGGATGGGTCAAAGTTCATCCGCTTGGGCTCAGTAGCGCCATCTGAATGAGAGCAACACAATCATAATTATTGTCACCTGAATTACATTTTTTTAATAAGTATTTTTTCAATGCATGTCGTGAGCAGTGTTGTTGCTCTTAGTTGTTTAGATAATTTTTGTGCAACTCTAAAAAGTAAATGCGTAATTTTTTCAGGGGTTTCTGCTCATTTCCCCTAGTTCGATGATGCAATCTGCACCCTTTGTTTGCACTCCTGTTTTAATTTTTCAATTGTTATGAAGATTATTTTTTATTTACTTTTTGTTGTCAGAAAAATGTTTATTGATTGCTTATTTGGAGTCATTTTCATTAAACATTTTCTCTTCCCATCTAAAACGAAGCTTTTGCTCTTTGTCGCTTTTGAGAGTTCTGCCATCGTTTTTGGTGGGAATCGGAATACGCACATCACATGGGCGCTTATATGCGAAATTTTAATGGGGGGGGGGAGGGGCTCAGATATTTTCCCCATGGTTTATCAGGAAATTTTTTCTTTGGAAAGCAATTTCAGTGCAGATTAGAGTTATTAAAATTTGAATTAATATTAACTTATTCATTAATGGCTGAAGAAGAAATGTTTCTATATTTTTGCCGAAAAAATAGTACTAAAAGAAAGGAAGTACAAATGTATAATGGAGAGCATCCCCCCCCCCTTGTCCCAGATTACGGGCTCCCATGGCACCCCACTGACAAAATTGTCATCAGAGCAAAATATCCCGAAAGTAGATTTCTAAATGAATAAATGTGTCTTGTTTCACTAATACAAACATTTAGTTATCTTAATTATAGTGCTTTCACTCATTTAGTACAACCTGCTTAATATATAACCAAAACTAATGCAACAAATAATAGCTTCGTTAATTGCTGGCGATGATGCGTATTGGCTAGTTAAATTCAAAGATTGTTGGTAACTTTGCCATTTTTGTAATTGGAAGTCTGCATCTAAGACGAACCGTTTGCGAAAAAATAAATCAAGCAAGTTAAAACGGAACACCCACTATACAATTAATTTAAAGATTTATTCATCTACCTATGCTATGTGGTTTTCAAGTGTCAATACCTCACTGAACCTTTGAACATTACATCTTTTTACTCTAACTAGCAGTAATTTCAGAGTCATCAAAGCTGAATGTACTTTTAAGACTTTAAAAAAAGTATCTTATTTAATCGTTCATACGGTGGTCTGCAATAAGCTTCCCATAAAGTGTGTAAAACAGTAAAATGGACTGTAACTTTCTTTGTCAGCGCCTTTTGTTCTAGCATTTGAGCGTGATGATGACAAATGGCACTTTTGCTCCTGATCCCGTCAATTTATAGAATCAGTTTTCTGCCCTAATGCATTACCTCTTACATTCTTTTCAGAGATTCCTCGTTGTCCTAGAACAACCCATCTTTCAGCTGAATAGCCAGAGGAATTCTGAGAAATGAACGACTTACACTTGATTCTTTTTGTTCGGTAATAATATTATTCTATAAGAAAGGATGTTCTACCCGAATCGAAATTTAGTTTCCTTGCTTTATGTCTACTTACTAATGTTACGAACCTTTTTTCTTTTCTGTTTTTTTTTTTTCTTTTAGAGCAGACCCTGTTTTGCTAGTCAGAGTAAAAAAAAATATTTTCGACGGTAGTATTTAAATGTAGATTGGAAGAAGTTTTTGCAAACAAATTCGAAATTTCTCTTAGAATACTAATTAAAAATTTTGTGTACAGTCGAAGAGTTATTTTCTTAATTGCACAGTCATGGGTGCTATGAGACTTAATTTTTGGGAGTAAAAACTTTGAATTTCAGAACGAAAATTCTAATTTTACAACTTAAAAAAGCTTTACAAAATATTTTTTTCAAATGGATTTTTTTTTTCTTTTTTGTAATTATACGCATTAAAAACAGCAATGTTTTAAAATTTTCCTCCAAATTCGCCGAATGATCCAACTGAATTCGCCAAGAATTCTAAGATACGATAAAGATAACGAAACTTGTGTACATTAAACGGCCCCAGAATTAGCTGGAGCCATTAACCCTCATACATAAAATTTTTCACTAAGTCTAAAAGCTACCTCATGGCATATTTTAGGCTTTTTTTCTTCTGTGGTTTCATGATTAGAACTGTGATTTATCAACAAATATTATTTACACTACGCTCAATGTGCAACTGACCGGCAAGCTGTTTTTCACAGGGTTGTGAGTACTACGTGACACAGCATCTTGTGCAATATGACGTCTTACCCTAATCGACACTCTATCTAGAAAGCTGAAGAAAAACTCTTTTTTATAAAACTCTCAGGCAAGGTTTTTTGCATAAAATAACATTAAACAACAATTCCCCGAATGGAATCATTTTACAATGGGGGAGTTTCCGAAATTTCAAAAGTATTTTTTTCTGAAAGAACGTGCTTCAAAACATAGGAATTGACCTTTTTTTTATTTTTCAACACAGTTATATAATTTTTATGAATTATTTTAACCGGTGCGCAGATGCTATTCCGAAAAAAAGAAAAACATCTGCGCATGACGTCAGTGTTGGACGTAAGCGCGGAATCTAATTGGTTGTAGTGAGATAAGGAAGGTCGTGACGTCACCGATTCCTGTGATTGGACAACTCAAGTCAAGCAAAATGGTGTTATTATTGGAAAGAGAGCTGGTAGGTGCACCACTGACGTCACAAAAACCGCGCCCCATTTTCAAGGTAGGGTATTAAAAAAAAATAATAATAAATAAACTGCTGGGAAAATTAAAGTATTTTCCGGCCCATGTTACTTTTTTATATCATTCTATCAATTTCAGTAACAAAAAGTAGTACTTTTGACTGAAGGAAACTCCCCCATTAACAAGATCGTTTGATCCTGTTATCTCTTTGAGACATAAACTTGCAATGTTTCGGAGTTACAAGGAACCTCAAAGAGATATTTGTATTTTTTTAGTGCGTCAAAGATGTGTTTTCAAAAAAACTCACCTGGGTGTTTTGCAATGAGATATGTATTAACAATTTGGTGATTGAAAATATAAGTAAAAGTATGTTTTGACTTTTATAAAAATTTATTATAGTAAAAACTATTGTATTATTACTGTTATTTCTAGTTATGGAAAGAATTCTTAAAAATTGCACCCGATTCAAAAATATAGTAATAATAATAAAACACAGAAAATTTTCGTAAAATAATTTCCTATATCGTCTAAATGAAACTAACATGTTTCAAACATCCGATAAAATCTGTAATGATGTTCAAAAGTACAGAGCTTACATTGGAGTGGAAAAAATGTCAGTAAAATTGAAAATAAATTAGTCCGTAAACTTTTGTCAAACAAGTTTAATATTTCGTTTAAATCGAAATAAAATTAAATTTCTCGTACGGCAGATAAACCAACAACCGGCAGAATTTATGCAACTGAAACATAAGAACAGCGATTTTATCGTCCAAAAACAAAAGAGCAAATTAAGTTAAGACGCTATAAAGTAATTAGAGCACATCTTGCGAAAAATAAAAACCCACAAATAACTTTACTACCAAACTTCTTGTTAGTAAGAAAAATTTTAGACGTAAATATAT
The DNA here is from genome assembly GCA_038373865.1 of Uloborus plumipes. Classification (NCBI taxonomy): domain Eukaryota; kingdom Metazoa; phylum Arthropoda; class Arachnida; order Araneae; family Uloboridae; genus Uloborus; species Uloborus plumipes. The sequence continues at coordinate 3,934 of JAXGGA010022878.1, forward strand.
TAAAATTAACGAAGTCAACTCGTTTTCACGACCAACATTTAATTTGTTTCTTATAACTTTACATTCCTCCCGTGAAGTACAATTAAAAATTAATTATTTTTATCACAGAACAAATTAGTCGCGCCGAGAAATTTTCAGTTATCTTTTTTTTTACTTGAACATGTGTTATATCTTGACGTCGCCCTTATTGTTAATGTTACAATACTATTTATTCTCTTTCCCAACACCGTTTTAGTAAGTAATCTGATAATTTACATCAAAAGATCTTTTACTTTAATATGCGAATGAATTCTCTTTTATTCTTCAGTAACAGCTTATTTCACAAATCTATTGTGTTGAGTTATTTTTAAGAAAGAAAACGTAACACCGCTCGCATGCACGCACCGACTAATATCCAAACAAATGTTAATTTCAATTTCTTTAATAAAGATAAGTTTCGTATTAAGAAGCGTATTCGAGTTTTTCGCATGTTGCTATCATCTTTAAGCGAATTCGTAAAGGAAAGTGAGTTGAGAAATTAGAAGTTTAAGTCATTTTTTAGATCTTTTTTTCACAGCAGAAAAAAATGTTAACAGTCGTAGTGAAATGCCAAACATTACACTAATTAGCTTAACGTTTTAATAGCAAGGGTGTTGAACATGGGTTTTTAATCAAGGATAATTGTAGTTGAATGATAATACTGTCACTGGCAGCACAATACCGTGGAGGTCCACAGTAGGGGGGAATAAGGAAAATATATAGAAAGCACCTGCTGAAATGACCGCTGGTAAATAACATAAATTGCAGGAAAAACGTAAATTCGGGGGACGTTAGATCGGGGCTTCACTACATCTGCAATTGAATCGTTCATTTCGAAAAGGTAACATCTCTATTTTGATCTCCTCTGTCTCTTTAGAAAATTAAACAGCGCACGGTTACATTTTTGAATGTCATAATCAATGAAAAAATGCCTTTAGTTAAGTACACAATTACTGCAATAATTTACCAAATAACCATTGATTATGACATTCAAAAATATAACCGTGCGCTGTTTAATTTTCTAAAGAGACAGAGGAGATCAAAATAGAGATGTTACCTTTTCGAAATAAACGATTCAATTAAAGACTGTTCCATGAAGCGTTAGCGTTCCGACTCCGTTGCGTTACAAATATCAACTAGAGCTAAAGCGGGAGCAAAATACCAAGAAATCTGTGAGAGCGTTCACATGCAACGTCCATTGCCTTCAACGGAGCTATTCAACGTGTCACCAAAATGTTGCGTACACATCCGTAAGCCACATATTGGAAACCCGGCAACTCAACAGATGGCGCCATCTACCGCCAGTACCGGGTTAGCATGTCCTGCATGGTGAAGGAACAAGGACTGATGGATGCACCAGGTTAAACAGAATACGAATCTATAAAGGAGCCCCCCGCGAACTAAGGTCCAAAAAGAAAATATATAGCAATTCATTATTGCTCAATAAAAATCAAATGCTTCATAACGGGTTGAGGCATGCTAAAACAGTACTTAAGTAAATGCGAAAAAGGTAGGATCATAAATGCAATTTTTTCTATTTCTTGAATGAATAGCTGAGAATTTAGCTATTAATTGCTTTAGAGATTTAGCTGAGAATATTAGCTAGTAGTTGTCATAGTATTCTTTGTCCGACTAAATTACTTAGCTAAGAATTTAAGGTAAAAAATGTATGTTTTGGTGTAAAAATCAAAACTTTTTTTCAATATTTCTGGTAAATTATAATTGAAAAGTTTCGAAAAATAAAACATGCCTGGCACATATTTTCCCCAGAAAACAATACAACTTATAAGTTTGTGATCATAGATGCGACGGTAGGAAACCTTAGATTTTTATTTAACGTTTAACATATTTAGAGCTTGTTTATTCTGTAAGTTAAAAAAAAAAAAATAGTAAACTTTTCGGACTAATTTTTGATAAGTGCTGTCAATATCAGACGAGAAACAGTTCATGAAAACCTGCCATAAGCATGAGGAATATGTGGATAAAAATTGTTACTTATTATTTCGCGCAAAATAAAGATGATGTAACTGGCATATTTTTTATCACTATACGAATTTTTTTAGTAAAACATATTTTATTTTATGAGTTCGCGCTGTCAATATCACGTGAATATTTTATTTTCTTGTTTGAAAAGACAATTAATCATCGCAAAAGGGGAAAATGAAAACACCCACTCTAATCTTCAATCATGAAAGAAAATTTTTCTTGCATATAAACTTTCCGTAAGAACTCGAAGAAAATATTGACTTGTTTGAATTTCTTGCTATAAAAGTTAAATAAGATGGAAAATAAGAATGCATATTTTCTTTGTTGATGCATACTTTAATGCTAGTTTTAAACGAATAAAATAATGAAATTATTTGTTCGATCACCTTCATGGAGCTATTAAATTACTTCTTTGGAAATTCGACAATTTCGAGATTACTTCGGGAGTTAAGCCTATATCAAAAGAATACAGAAGCATTAAAAACAAATTCTTACAAGGATTTTTCCCCAAAAGTAAAATGTGTTACATGATCCGCAGATACAGAATTCAAAGTAAGAAAGGAAAGTAATGTTACTATTATTATTATCAACAGAGAAACAAAAAATTGTAGCATATGTACCATTATTAATAAGATGAATAAGAGTAGTTACAATTAATAAAAATTATATTTACTATATCATTAGAAGAGAAATTAAAAAATACATAGTATTATACACTGGCGGAAAAAAAAATCCGAACACCAAGAAAAAATTACTGAAGAGTAATGAAATTTGGGTAATGCAATTGTCTAGTTAACATGTTTAATTGATTAAATGTACAAGATAACTGGCTAATTTCAGCTCAAGAAAATGCTGTGCAAATGTGAAATTATGTTAATTTAATAGAGGGTGTAACCTCCAGAATTTTGAAGGCAAGCCTGCAAGCGTGCATGCATTATGTCATACAGGTGCCGAATGTCACTTTGTGGTATGGAGTGCCATGCTTGTTGCACTTGTTGTGTCAATACTAGGACCGTCATTGCTGAATGCGGGTGATGCTCGAGATACCGTCCAATGATATCCCATACGTTATCAATTGGAGACAGACCTGGTGATTTTGCAGGTCATGGTAACATGTCAGCACTCTGTAGAGCACATTGCGTTACAGCAGCGATGTGAGGGCAAGTGTTATCCTGTTGGAAAACTCCCCCTTGAATGCTACTCATGAAGGGCTGTACTATTGGTTAAATTACCAAACTGACGACAAATTCTCAGTCAGTGAGTTTGGGATAACCACAAGAGTGCCCCTGCTGTCGTAGGAAATTGCTCCAGAGACCATGACTCCAGGTATTGGTCCCGTGTGTCTAGGCCGTAGATCGCTTGGATTCTCGCGGTCCCCTGGCCTCCTTCTGACCAATATACAGCCACCACTGGCACTAAGGCAGAATCTGTTTTCATAAAAAATTACAACAGATTTCCACTCCGACCTCCAGTGAGCTCTGTCTTGCCACCACTGCCGTCGGAAACGGCAATGGTTTGCAGTCAAAGGAATACCGGCTACAGGCTGCCTAGCTCGGAGCTGTCCTTGAAGTAAACAGTTTCTTACCGTTCCTTGGGTCACGACGGTACCAACTGCAGCTCGAATGTCAGCCGCAGATGGAGTACGATGCGCCACAGCTGTACGCAAGATTCGGCGATCTTCCTTCTCAGTCGTGCCACGTGGCAGCTCGGAACTCGATCTTCTTGAGGTAGTACCATCTCTTGACCATAGCTTCCTATAATCATGTATGGTGGAAACATTCCCTTCAAGTCTTTCTGCAATATCGCGAAATGAAAATCCACCTTCTCGTAGCCAAATTGTACGACCTCGTTTAAATTCGGTGAGCTGTTGATAATGGCTTCTTCTTCTTCTTAAAGGCATTCCTGGCTAACATGAACGCAATTCGTCAAATTTCACGGAAAAATAACACTCACGAGCTTCACAACACGCTTTCAAAACAAGCCTTATTTGCATGTTCTGAGTGACGCCAGCTGCGCCACACTTATGCGCGGAGCGCGAAATTTCAATCGATGTCATCTTTCACTTGTATAAACACACCTACCAAATTTCGTTTATCTAACACAAGTCTTTGTTGGTGTTGGGATTTTTTTTTTCCGCCAGTGTAATTATTTCTATCAATTTTATTACTAAGTTTTAAAAAGTATTTTTAACCTGTTAACCGGGGAATTAGCTATTGCTCAACTCGTTTCACAATGGGGACTTTTTTTTCGCAGCAATAAGTAATATCACACCACAAATAATAATTCACATCTCAGTATGTAAATAATACAACAAAATAATAAAAATATATAAAACACTGAAATGCACAATAAGAATATACGAAAAATTTCGTCATGCCCATTGCTGTAGGCTTTTATGTATGACGAAATATTTCGTCATACCCAGTTAACAGGTTAATACAAATAACCTAAGCATAACTATTATTTTGCAAATGCTCACTCTACTACTGATATTAATAATAATAATAATACTATATAAACAGTTGAAAACACAAAGAGTTTGAAGATTGCTTCTAGCCTGTGTGTGTTTAGTACTTCTTAAGAATTATCTAGCTATAAAAGTGATGCAACAAAAACTATGTATATTTGCTTCAATCTTGTAACTATCATTATATCACCAACACACAAGCACTGCTAAAATAAATTCAAAAGCTCTGGTTGAAACATAAAGTTAAAAGAGAAAAATGAAAAACTAGAGCTATAAATTTTAAAACTAAGTATTTCAAATGTTAAAAAATGCCTAATAATACAGACATTTAGAAAAACTTTGCAATTCGTGTATTAAATTTGCGCCACATTATATTTCTTAGTTAATTTCATTTTAAAAGAAATCGTGGTATGCTCTCACTCTGCTGGCAATATTATCATGTCAGTTTTCCTTTTTTTATTTATATAATAGATAGTCAGCATTGTACACAGTTAATTGAGTGGGACGAAAAGAACTATTATATCTCGGAACGCTTTAGTGCTGGAAAGTTGGCAAATAAACTAAGAAGAATAATGGCACAAGCAAAATTAAATTTGGTTAATATTTTCCGCTGTTACATTGCTTTTCAAGTTTAGGAAAAATAGCAGTTAATTCTTTTCTGTAACAGCAGAAATTCTTGAGCAATTGTTTTCTGCAAGTGATTTTTTTAAAAATAACCTCGATCATATTTTTGAGCTCATTTTATGTTTTGGATAATGTAAAATGAATTCGGTATAATTCAGTAATTTTTTTCTTTTTGAATATTTTTTTCAAGCACATATGTTTGGAAAAAATATTTGAGGAAACAATGGTGGGAGTGTTTACATGAGAGATGTTATTTTGAGAATCTACTCATATTGTTCCTGGAATATCAATTACTAATTTGATACTGACAATACAAGACAAGATTGCCCGTAACTGGTTGGATGCCCATAACTAGTCATTCACCCTATCGCTCATCAAATAATAGGAGAATGTTAACACTAGATTGCCCAAGCTGGGATTTCGACAGCTTTTTTATTTCAATTAGAACAACCATTTTTCATATAATAACATAATTTCACAGAATTTTGTGACTTTTTATACAACAAAAAAAGCTTTCATTAATTGTTGTAGTTACCTCAGCCCTCACCCCCTTCATTGTCGTTAAATATATGTGAAAAAACGTTTCCCAAGCAGTCAAAATGATTTGCTTGGACAACCTAGCGTTCATAAATGGTAAAAATTGATCCACAAAATGTTATTTCTCTTAGAGCTCTGCTAGCTGCTAATTTCAGTGAACCATAAAGGTTTTTGTTGATAACTAGATAGAAGCAGACTGAAACTTTATCAAACTTTTTGCATAGGAAATATTTTAACTCTGTCTGTATTCACTTGAAATATAAACATTCTCCCCCAAAAAGCTCACAGCCCAAGCTACCAAATATACCTCTTCAGCATTCTGCTACATCCTTACCCTACAGCCTCCCGTGCTGAATGTAGTCAATAACGAACTGCTTTTTAAAAACGTCCTTTCTACGTGAACAGCACACAAATTTTCTGGAATTCTTCACTAAAAAGTTTCTGTACGATGAATTTTCTTTATTTTTTATTGGTACAGTCATATCAACCGAATATTGTGATGTACGCTAGACGTGGTCCAGAACATTCTTTTTATGTTCAAAACTAAGATATTATAGTTTGATTATACTTGAATTATGTCTTGTTTCAATGGTTATCTACTTCAGGGAATACTTAGCAGCAATTGAATCTTTTATTTCAGAAACCCGTCAACTGCACTTTTGAAAATTTTTGGAAAACTAAAAAAAAAAAACTTCCCAAGTAAAGGTTTTGGTGAGAAGAAAAAAACCAAATGTATCTGGTTGTATTGAAAAAACAAATAATGCTTAAGGTTAATTTAAAAAAAATCAAGCCAAATGCTTTACCTGGGAAGTTTTTTTTAGTTGAAAATTTTAAAAAGTGCACTTGATGGGTTTCTGAACTAAACGATTCAATTGCATACGGAGCTTGGGCACCTGAGTGCCCAAGCTGATGATATATTTTATGTAGAATGTCTTTATTATACTTGTGCTCTGTCCAGGCGTCAGTTGGGTGGAAAAAGCCTTTTTAATCGTTGCCGAAAACAAAAATAAATAATAATAATTATTAAGATAAGAGTAATAAATTTAAAACAAAATAGCTTTAAGGCGGAACTTCAGCAAGCATAGAATTGAGGATTTTGGAGTTTTGAAACTTTTCAAACTTTGCAATAATGTAGATTTTTGACTTTTTCCTCAATTCAAGTCATCCATTTAAAAACTTTTCGTATGCTTATTCTTTGTTGAATTCGTAAATGATAAATTTCTGTCAGGAATCGATAAATTTTGTCTTAGAGTAGTTGCCTTCTTTAAGCATATTTAAGGAGTTACGTATGACTGTTAGCTCTTAGTGTTATAAGAGAAATGCCCACCATTAAACTTGACTCAATTTCTTTTAAATAAAGACGACATGTTTTGCACATTTTATTTACATACCAGATAGCACAAGAAATAATTGAAGCACAAAGATAGAGAACCACACCTTGAGCACCGATGTTAATCGAACCCACGACCTCCTATACAACTCACAACTACTCAGTTATTTAACTTAAAAGGCCGGTCTCAATTTATTATGATATTCATATTTCACACGATATTTCACGCATTTAATCATATATAGTGGTTTTAGCAAAGCCAGTTTTTACTATAAACACACGGAGAATTTTATTAATTAATTTATTATTTTTTAATAATAGTATTAATATTTTCTACAGAACGAGAGTATGCGTGTAGCGGGAATTCGAACCAATCTAAAAATAGTTTTGAATAAAAAACAAGTAAAAAATGGAATATACTGCATATTGTAGGGTTTGAAGGCGTAACGACGATGTACACACAAAACTAATACGAAAAAATTGCAAAATTCTAAAAGAGGAATTATAGAAATGTAACTTTTAGTATCGCTAGCATGAGTTCACGCTTTCATTTTTTAATTATAAACATCAAATAATACATAAAAATACATACTATTACGATCTCTTCCATAAAGTTTCGTTATTCTCTTTCCTTTCATATTTTTAATATTATATATATATATATATATATATATATATATATATATATATATATATATATATATATATACTGCACTCTTCTTTGCTTCAGTTAAGGCTCAAAAAACCTCCCATGGCAACAATTGCACCTTTAAAAAATTGAAGCAAATGTTTTTATTTCATAATTAATTAAGTGATTGCTTCTTTTTAAACCGCATATATGATTGCATTCGAAAAATTATGCCACAACCTCATTCCCTTTCGTGTAATTTCAACATTTAGCGAATAGTGGTGCAGCGTTTACATCTGTGTACATCTTAGTCATTTAATTAACATCCTTAATGAAGGCTGTGTTAATTATCATTAGAGATAATTTCGCCGCGAATCATCACTAGCTCTTCGTCAACAATCAGACTCCATGCTTGGCACGCCCTGAGCTACCATTAAGTCTTAAAGTGCATTTACTCCCTTTAAATAGAGAAGTAAAGGGATTCGGATGATTTGCTTTGTTTATAAATTAACTGAGGGAAGCCATCCTTACTTGCCACAAAATATTGACCAAAAGCTTGCTAACTGCAGTCACGAATCATATATGTACTAAATAGGGATTTGCTTTTTTTCTGTACCTGCGCAATGAATATCTGCGCAATATATAGGATAATATTTTAAATTTTAACATTTTATTTCAAAACTGTGTATTCAAGTCTCAATATAACGTTTCTCGTGCATGCTGTCAAGTTTTCTGAAAGAGGTTAAGTTAGTTGGAAAAAAAATGAGATGGTAATTAGTTACTGTGAAAGAAATGCTTTGTGATTATAAGTAATAATTTAACGAAACATATAGAATAATTGGACATAGCACAGAAAAACTAATTTGAAATTTACTACTCATTCCCGTGTCGGTGAGGCCTGATTGGTAAAACATTGAGCTCGTTACTGGAGGGTTCCAGGTCGATGCCTACGTTCAAGCTGTCAATATGCCTCCTATCCTTGATAGAAGTTCTGGGACACCCTGCATGTATGGTTCACGCTTTGATATTTTCTTTTTAAGCAATATGTTATCGTGTTACCAAAAAAAAAAAAAAAACCGCAAACACACATGAACGAATAATAATTTTGCATTTCAGTAGAATATTGAGCACAAATGCAACAAAAAAAATATTTATTCTTAATGTACGATTTTTCTTAGAAAAAGAATGGCAACAAAAGACAAACACAAAGGAAAGACAGTTTTTGGAAAATTATTTCATGCTGCATTTTCAAATTAAAAATCAGTAAACTTCAAATATAAATTACTTAAATAATGATAGTAGCATCCTTTCTACAATCGTCAATTTTTATTTAGCTCATGATAAATATTTATTGAGAATAAACGAAAGACCTTTTAAAAATTTGAGGCTATTTTCCCTTTACTAATTGCGTCTTCTGATTCCCTTGATAGCTTTAATGCACACAAAAATAAGATAATCAACGACAGAAATGCCGAGTCCAATTACTTGAATAACTTGTCAACGCAAAAAAAACCTCGTAATTTAAAAGTCATCTCCGTTGAGACTAATTATTTATGTATAACTATAAATTTTTTGTATGACTTCATAAAAGCCCTTGTAGAAGTGTTTTCAAAGAAAAAGTTTGCCATTATCTAAACGATAAAAGTTTTGGATTAAGTTTTTTTTTAAGTAACATCATTTGAGACCCATAAATGATTCTCTTCCAAAACACTGATGCATATGCTCTTTGCTTATTTTGTCGTCAATAATATTTTTTCAGATGTTAAAAAACTATTTAATTAAAAGAAAATCTTTTCATACGTGACATAATGATATTTTTTGGCCAAATTTCAGTATATAAATCTGTATTAAATTTAATTAGCACATCTAAGTGCTCCTCATGCGTTAATGATTTAAAATAACTCAAATGCGGCATTTAGAAACTTAGTTTCAATTAAAATAATCAACGTAGTTAGCTGAATACATCTTGTAAATGATGAGTTTTCGAGAAGACAAAGTTTTCTCCAGAATTTTTTTATGCAAAAAACTTATTTTTTAAGCTAAAACTATCAGCGCACATTCAGGATCAAGCTTTAATTGCTAAATTTGAAAGTACTATTCCCAAGTACCCCCTAGTCACTTCGACTGGAGTAAGTTAGCCGATTTCTTTATTGTATATTTTGATTATGTAAGAGTGGAGGAAATAGACAGACCTTAATAAGAGCTTATGTTTCACTTTATACGAATGAAAAAATGTTCTATTTGCTTATTTATTTTTAGTTATTGGCAACGGATTAAAAATAAAATTCCACGCGTTTTATTTACAAACAATTTTTTTTTTTTTTGACAAAATGTATTTTGATGTGCTTTCCATTTTTAATTATTATCATTGTTATATTTTTAAAAATGATTGAGCATTTTTATGGAAGAAATATAACATCCGCATTATTTAAAAGTTGCTACTACTTTATTAAGTCGTTTATGTACTTTTACATATCTATTTCATCAGATGAGGGAGGCGTATATTTTTTTTTAGAAAATCAGCTAATGCTAAAAAAATACGTTTGATATAATTTGCAGTCTTAGATAATTAATAGAATATTGATGAAATGCTAGAATACCGATGTCGGTATAAGGGAAAGTAGGCTCGTTTAGTTCTGCGCGGAACTTCTTGTTGATCTTTGCGATAGGCACTGAGTATTACGAGGGCGTTGGTTTTGCGTTTCAAGTCGAAAAGCTCCATTTTAGTATTTGTAGCTAAGGACTTGCATCAGTTGCTACGTTATCAAAT
>JAXGGA010022879.1:0-14291 GCA_038373865.1 Uloborus plumipes
TCAATCTCTATCGGAGATAATCTCCAGAAACCAAAAGAAGAAAAACAAAACCCAGAGTTTCTTCAGTTCAAGGTTAAGAAAACTAATACTCTCCAAAGCTGATAATTTTCCGAAGTTGCTTGATGTAAATGATTCACTATAATTTTGACGTGCTTAATTCAATTTTATTTAATTTTAATGCATGAATATTAATTTATTTTATTTCTTGCTTATTATTGTTATGGTTTTAATATTTAATGGAATATCTTTGCAGAAATTAGACAAATATCTACTTCCTGCAATTTAAAACCTTACTATTAAAGAATATACTTTTTAGCCTACTCTCCCGTTAAAAAATAAAAGAAGAAAAACGAAAAAAGTATTAAAAGTGGCTTAATGCATCCAAAAAATATCGCCAAGTCGAAAAAAAAAAAAAGTCAGAAAGAAACAAAAAAGAAAAATTAATATTGAAAAATTAAAAATTGGAAAGTAGGGTATTGAGATGGGGAATTTGTGTCTGTCGGTCGGTCTGACGGTCTGTCGGTCGGTCGGTCTGTCTGTCCCCTCCTAATAACTTTTGAATGAACATTCCGATTTGGACAAACTTTTTTTTGTTGGAAAGATCTCGGCGAGTACAGCTCATTCCCGTATTTGATTTTTCGATTTGAACAATTTTTGGTTCAACTTTGAACAGTTCAAATAACCTGTCCCGCTATACTAACTTTTAAGTGAACAATCCGATTTGAACAAACTTTTTTTTGTTGGAAAGATCTTATCAAGAGTACTTCATTCCCGTATTTACATTTCCGATTTGAACAATTTTTCGTTCAACACTGAACCGTTCAAACAAACTGTCACCCCTAATAACTTTGGAATAAACAGTCCGATTTAAACGAACTTTTTTTTTTTGTTCGAAGGACCTCGGTAAGGATACTTCATTACCGTATTTAAATTTTCAATTCGAGCATTTTTTCGTTCAACATTGAACTGTTTAAACAAGCTGTCACCCCAAGGAACTTTTGAATGAACAGTCCAATTTAAACAAACTTTTTTTTGTTCGCGGGGTCTCAGCAAGGATACTTCATTACCGTATTTAAATTTTCCATTTGAACATTTTTTCGTTCAACATTGAACCGTTCAAGCAACCTTTCCCCACCTAATAACTTTTAAGTGAACCGTCCAAATTGAAAAAACCTTTTTTTTTTTTTTTTTTTTTGTTCGAAAGATCTCGGACAGGCTCATTCCCATATTTCGCTGTTTGACTTGAACCATTTTTTGTTCAATGTTGAACCGTTCAGAAAAAAACTTAACATTAGAGCCTACGGAGAAATTTAAGTTGAATGTTGATCCCGAACTTAGAGCGGATTTTCTTCAAACTAACTTTGTAAGAAAATGCTTTTGATAAATAATGTATGTAAAATACTTCTCTGAATAATCTTCTGTGAGGACTCTTAATTCCAACGCCGACTCCGCAAACATGGCGGGAATGCAGGCTCAGAAAAAAAAGACTGATTGTGCAGACGATTTTTTGTTTATTTATTCATTTGTTTTATTTTATTTATAAGTATTATCATTTTTTTTTGGCAGACGATTTTTTTTTGTAACAAAAATTTTTCATTCACGAGGGCATTTTTTTCTTTATTTATATTTAGCAACTGGCAACGGATTAAAAATGAAATTCGAGACATTTTATTAACAGACGAGTTTTTTTTTTTTTTTTCTTTCTTTGATAAAATGTGTTTTGATGTTTTTTGTACTTTTAATTATTATTATTATTTTTATTTATTTATTTATTTATTTTTTTTTTTTGAAAACGATTGAGGAATTTTGCTACAGAAGAACTGTAACAGTTACATTCTTTAAAAGGTGCGACAAAACTTTATTTACATTTATTTACTTTTTAGTGTCTATGTCATCTGATGAGAAGGGTATATTTTGCTTTTAGAAATCAGCTTTAAGTGCTAAAAAGGTATGTTTGACATAATTTTCAGTCTTAGATAATCAAGAGAATAATGATCAGATGCTAGAATGCCGATGTCGATGTACGGGAAAGAAGGCTCGTTTAGTTCTTGACAGAACTTCTTGTTAACCATTCAGATAATACATAAAACTGTAGTCTCCACGCCGTTAAATCTAAAGTTGATGAAGTGCATGCTTCATCAGCACAAGTGTTGTAGTCCTCTTGGGTACGATGTTAAAATGGTTTACGCAAAATGTAAGTTTACGACAAATATTTATCGAAAATTTTACCCATTTTTTAATGCATATATGAATTCACTTCATGATTGCAAAACAGCAAGTGCGAAAGTTCTGCATCGTTTTTGAATACTGAATCGATAGATACATATAACGAAGACTTATTTGAGTCTAGCGGTCTATAGAACAATTAAAAAGCAATAGATAACGAAAAGAGAAAAAACAAGAGGAAGGGGGGCACGTAAGCGCATAACCTAAGAGCTACGGATATCGTCGCCACCATGCTAAAATTACGAATGTGAAAATTGACACTTTTCAGGAGAGCCAAAACACTGTGTTTGGTTATTTTCAACTTTTAAATATTTATTGATACCTTTAAGTGTAAAATTATCGTTCGAAGCTATCATTTTAATTTTAATTATTTGTAAAATTCGAGCTTAAAAAACGCGATTTTTCACATTCGTTATTTTAGCATGGTGTCGACGGTTTGTCTACGCGCTGAGCTCATGCTACTTCACTTGAATATAATATACCATGAATTTATACACTTTTTTTTCTTTTCAAAATGATACTCTAATTAATTTGGATGAATTTTTAGTTAAGACCAGAGTGTAATTTTAACAAGCAAATGAAGGTTGTGCTGTGCACGCATTGCAAAATACAATGAAATTACACCGTCCAGTCACATTAATGTGACCACCTGTCAAAAGCTTGAAAAACCACCTATCGCAGAGCCGACTGCTGCGAAACGTGCAGGAAGAGATAAATTTAGGGCCCTGAAGGTATTCACTGGCAAATTGAGCCATACTGACGCCAATGCTAACGCCAGCTGGGCTAGATTACGCGGATGAGGATCCATGGAACGAATAACCCGATCGAGATGGTCCTACATATTCTCGATTCTGTTTGAATCAGGAGAGTTTGCTGGCCAGGGAAGAAGGGTAAACTCATTCTGGTGCTCTTCGAACCACGCACGTACACTGGCAGCGGTATGGCACTTCGCATTGCCCTGCTGGTAGATGCCTTCATCCTGAGGAAAAACAATGCACATATAGGGGTGGATATGGTCCGCAAAGACAGATGCGTACTTGTATTAATTCATCGTGCCTTCCACAATGATGGGTGAGCCCAGAGAATACCAGGAAAACATTTCCCAGCTCATAATGCTCCCGTCTCCAGCTTGGACCGTTCCAGAAATGGTTGGGGTGTTTTGTTTCAGAGGTTTCACGCTTTATACGCCAACGTCCATCTGCCCGATGGAGCATAAAACGTGATTCATCAGTAAATGCTACCTGTTGTCACTCAATAAACGTCCAGCAGCGGTACTGACTTGTAAATTCCAGGGTTCGTCGTCGGTGGACAGTAGTCAGCATATCTGCATGAACCAGTCTTGTGCTTCGGGAGCCTTAGACGTAGCAACGTCAGCTAAATAGTAGTTCGGGAAATGATGTTGGTAGCCCCTTGGTTTATATGGGGGGTCAGTTGCTCAACGGTAGCCTTTCTATCAACCCGAACGCATCTCCGCAGCCGTCGTTCGTCTCTGTCATCGATGGCCCGTGGTGCACCACATTTTCCACGTCGCTGATATTTGACAGTCCCATTGTGCCATGCACGGTGCACTTTTACCACGATGTCAAACTAACAGCTCAAAAACTCAGTCATTTTGGAAATGCTTCCACCCTTGACCCCGAAAGCCAATGATTATGCCCTTTTGGACGTCGGATAAATCGTCCCGTTTTTGCATTACGCCAATGATAGAAATGATTTCCAAAGCCCTCACACATCCTCTATACACCCTCAACTGCATTGTGCTACCAAGTGCCTTTTGTGATTAGTAATTTGACGTCGACGTCAAAAGTACGTGGTGGTCATATTAATGTGACTGGACTGTGTATATCAGCAGTTTGTAAGCAATGGAAAAGAAATTTCAAGAAATGACAGATAACAACCAACTAAAAAACTCAGAGCAGCTCCTATGTATGTATCCTCTCGAAAGAGAAGACGGCAATTATAGTTACAGTGACAATATAAATGATGCCAACTTGGCACCATATCTTATATTTTTCGCCAAGTCCATAAAATTTAATGTTAAATGAAGTTAAGCAGAAACGAGACAATTTTTAAGTAAGGTTTCAAAAAAGCGAAGTATTTTTGGGTTAAAATTAATGGAATAAACGGTCAAATTCAACAAGATTACACACAAATTAAAAACATAAAAGTAACATGTTTACAAACTTTGTAACAATAATAAACAAAATACAAAACTAAAAAAATACTTCAAAATCAAAGTGTCTGGACAAACGTAAATAAAAGGGGACAAACGATGGGGAATAGGGGCCCTTTGTAGTAAGTATCTAGCAACAAGGCCCAAGATTGATCTGCGTGCTCTGCGGTTAGGTAGTCTTTGATTTAGATACGATAAACAAACAACGACTAAGATAGTGACGACAGCTTTCCATCAACTTCGTGATACTGTCCATCCGTGAAAACGGCGCCTAGCACTCGCGAACCATTCCACTTAAAAAAGTGATGATGACTTTCTGAAGTCTTCAATTTAAAACTTGCATTTTTGCTATCCTTTTGGTATATTCAACTAAACGATGTATTTGAAATTAACATCGTTCTACGTTGTTTGGTAGCTCAAAATGCTTCTTATTATTCTTTGAGTCAATGAGAAGCAAAAGGGTGTAGGTGGACGTTGTAACGTTTCAAGTAAAACAGGTTTAAAGTTCGGATCTTATAGATAGGCTTTTACTGAAATCTTTTTCTTAATCATGACGTGTAGCAACATCAGGCCTACAAGTACAATTTCTTGCCCAAGAACACAAGAGAGGTTCTCCAATAATTTAGCCTAGTTACCTCCAAATTTTAAATTTTGTACTTCTGTTACTTCTCACTATACCTCGTATCTTATGTATAGAATTGACGTTATTCGTGAAACAGTGCATGACGCCATCTATGAAACACAGCTCGCTAACAAAGTTCATATTAAGTATATTTCCAGGTATAATTTAAATTAAGGCTTACAATCTACAATACTGCATTTAATTTTGCATTTAACAAATATTCTAATAAAGATTTAAAAAAGAAAACTTACTGTTATAGCTGGAATAATCGGCGACATTCTTAAACTTTTCCTTCTCTTGAGAATGTTTAAGTGGACTTGATTCGTCTTTTTCTGGCACTTGTCTTCTGTCATCTTTAAAAGATGAACTGCAAGGATCGTTTTTATCACAAATACTGTTCTTCCAAGCATCAGGTGGGGAATCATTCTGCTGTTGTTCCCTGTAACTTTCACTAAGTGCGGTTCGCCAAGGGCGCCCAGTTCGAATGAGATCTTTAGAATCGAACACAACATACCTCCCTTCATCTCGCGGGGGATGGTCCGAGAACTCGAATGGGAAGCCATCCTGACTGCTCGACGTGTTGGAAGATGACTCCACACCTCGGAGACTCTTCCCACTCATGCTGGAAGATGCGGTGGTTGTTTCTTGAGGTTTGCTGTACCACGAGCTAGAACGATCGAAGAAATGGCCCCCTTCCCAGCTGGTGTTTCCTCCGTGAGACTTGTGCTTCATTACTGCACTAGGGCTTGAGAAAACAGAAGAAGGTTCAGGTACATCTCTGTCGCGACGTTGATCCAAAGGATCACTTTTGGTTTTAGCTTTTAATTTATGAGGCTGGTCCACTGCATCTTTAGAAAGACAAATGTCAGGGTCTTTGGAAAAGGAGAAACGTTTTTGTGCGTTGGAAGTATCCCTGACAGGAGGACTGTTCCGTTGAAGTTCCGTAGAAACTTTCGTTTCAGACAAAGAATCCGATCGTTGAACGCTTTCCCGTTTTAGGTCATCGTCTTGTTTTTCCGATGGTTTGGAATCTCCTTCTTTGAACGGAGAACTGTTCAAACTAAGATCACACTCGGGGGCACTATTTTGGTTACCGTCTGATTCTGACCTCTGCAACTCAGATTTCGAATCATCGGTTGTTTTCGACCGGCAATCGGGAGACGACGGTTTCTGAAGGTCGAAACCCCTGAAAGAACGTCTCTCACGTTTATGCACTCGATGCTTAGCCACGCCCACACTTTCACTCCCTTCTGAACTTTCAGTTAAGCTATCAGCTTTTTCAACAGAGAGACTGTTACGAACTGTATTAACAGGGGACGAAAATCCATCACGGGTACTGGCTTCAAATACGTTTCTTCTAGAACTTTCACTCGGAATATCACGAGAACGCGTCTTGTCATCTGGCACACTCTTCCGCGACACTTCACTAGGGGAAAATTTATTTTCCAATGAATTCCGTTGAAGGCCTTCCAGATTTTCTTTCCCACCAAGACTCGTCAGCCTGGGAGGAGGCTGAGGACGTTCTGAGCTGTCTTGATGGGAAAGAATAGGATGCGATTCTTTAGAGCCAGAGCTCAACTCACTCACATTCCTCGCGAGACCTTTTCTAGATGAGGAACTGGAATCTCTATTTACATCCCCTTCACAAGACGGGCTGCTACGTGAGTCCGTTAGTTTAGTTTTGTCCGGGGAGCCAGTACTGTCGCTGGATTTGGAATCGGGTTGGTGTGTCCTCGTGCCCCCTTTGTCGGAGTGCTGGTGCGGCTGCTGCTGTTGCTGAGGGGGCAGCCGGTGCTGGGGCCGGGAGGGGGGAGCGGCCTCGCTGACCGTGGTGGTGGTGGCGGTGGGGGGCGGCATGCAGGTAGTGATGACGTTGCCCGCCATGTGCTGCAGCCGGCGGTTCGCGTCGGCCAGCTCAGCCCTGAGGGCGTGCACCTGCTGGTGCGCCGCCTGGAGGTCGCGGTCGATTCTGGAGGCGAGAGCCCGGTTGTCGAGGACCGTCCTGCGGAAGCCGGCCCGCGCCTCGGCCAGCAGGCGCCTGGTGAGGACCAGCGAGAGGCGGCAGCGGGGGCTCCATCGGGCCGAGTCGCCTACGGGGGCGCCGTCGTCCGGGCCGGTCAACAGGAACTGGACGATCTGCTCATTTATCGAGTCCAACGATTGGATGGCTGCGGAGGACAAAAAACATCGAGTTAAACCAAAGTAGACAAATGAAAAAAATATGCAAAATATTTTTTTCTAATGCGAGTAAAAAATTGATTAACCACTTGAAATCCTAGATATAAAAATGAGTAGCATAGACGAGTTAAAAAGAGGCTCAAAGGTTATTCTAGTGTGCTAAGCTCAAAAGTAGTATCACTATCTAAGCTGAAATGCATTTTTCAAAACGTTTTATGCTTGCATATTGTACTTGATTCAGACGCCACTTTTTCTATCCCGCCACCTCTACTTTCTTTACTACTCCCCCTTCACAACAGTCCAAAGAATATTGTATTTACATGAAATCTGTACCTCAGAACCAGACTAACGTAAGTCCATTTTCGTCATTTTTCAGTAGAGGGGAAAAACGATGTATTCGACAATCGTTTTTCTCCTTTACCGAAAAATGACGAAAATGGACTTACGTTAGTCTGGTTCTGAGGTACAGAGTATGCTAAAGAGAACTATCTGGTGACAATAAACCAATGTTTCTAAAAGATGCAGGGGAAATTTTGTGCTTAGGCAGCAGTATGCCCCCTTCCCCGCAATAAGTTAACTGACACAGATTGTTTACTCAAACACTGCATCCATACATGTTTAATCGCAGTACTCAACTCACAGAAGCTCCCCCCCCCCCCCATCCAGAAAAGTTACAGATATAGTCGGCGTCAGGCAAAAATTATTAAGTCTACGAAAAAAATGAAGAATCACTGCAATGATTTAGAATAAACAAGACGTAAACCAATTGTACAATTCAAAAATTACAAGAATAAAGTAACTGAAAAAATTAAGAATTTATAAAATACATTTTGAAACTATTAATAGCGGTTTGAAAGTTTAACCCATTAATGCCTGACATTTTTTTTTTTTTTTTACCAAAGATATTTTGTATGAACAGGTTATAAACAGTGTTTAATGGACAGAAAAAATACACTGCTCGACATTGAAAATGCAACACCAAGAAGGAGTGGTCAGAAATTGATGAAATTTGGTAAGAAGACAGAGACAGCATGGAACAATAAGTGATATTTATTTCAAAATAAATAAGCAAAATTTAGAGCGAGGACGGCGTCGGCTCAGTAAGAAGTAGGACCACCGCGGACAGCGATGCACGAAGAAACATGTCTAGGCATGGAGTCAATAAGCCTGCGGATGATGTCCTGAGGGATGGCACTCCATTCCCTTTCAACCATTTGCCACAGTTCGTCCTCTGAACGAGGCATTGACAGGTTCTGCAAACGGCGTCCAATCACATCCCACACATGTTCGATTGGTGACAAGTCAGGAGAGTATGGTGGCCAGGAAAGCATCTGTACACCTCGTAGAGCATGTTGGCTGATTCGAGCACTGTAAGGCCGGGCGTTATCCTGTTGAAAAATTGCATTTGGCAGACCCTGAAGGTAGGCGCAGTACATTATCTACATATCGTTGGGCCGTCATAGTGCCCCGAATACGAACTAGAGGTGATACGGAATTGTATGCAATAGCGCCCCAAACCATTATGCCACGTTGTCGCGCTGTGGGGCGTTCCACAGTTACTGCCGGATTCGATCTTTATCCACGTCGACGCCACATACGTATGCGATGACTATCGCTGGACAAACAGAAGCGGGATTCATCTGAGAACACTACGGTTTGCCATTCTGCCATCCACGTCGCTCTGGTCCGGCACCATTCCAAACGTTGGAGTCTGTGCTGTGAGGTCAATGGCAGTCTTCTTAGCGGGCGCCGTGATTGCAGGCCACGTGCAACCAGTCGACGGGAAATGGTTCTGGTCGACACAGGAACATCCAGGGTACCTTGCACGTGCTGCAGAATCGACGTACAAGTGACTTGCGGGTCCGCCACAGCTTGTCGGTGAATCCGTCGATCCAAGCTGTCTGACGTCACTCTGGCTGCACCTGCACCCCTCAATGTGGCTACATTTCCTTTTTCCAACCATCTCCGACACAGCCGATGCACAGTGCTTGCATCCATGTGGGTATCAGCTGCAATTTGACGTATGGACCAACCTCCCCTTCTCAGTCCGATTACCATACCCCTTGTAAATATGCTGAAAGTGTCTTCGTTGAGAACGGCTCACAGTGGTCCGAAACGGGGGAAAAGCGACAAAAATCCCTTGAGTGTAGATCGCTCTTCTTGAGAAGTAGTGAAAATGTGACTTACGTTAATCTGGCTTTGAGGTGCAGATTTTTTTTGGAATACGTCAAATTTGATGGCCAATCTCTTTGATAAAAATTAATTTGTCCCCGTTATACCACGACATGTTATTTTTTAGTATTTTTAGTTCACTATATTGGTGTTTGTAAATAGTGAGATTCAAATGAAAACATCTGCCACGCCCACAGTCGCAGGTGGTCGCAGCTAAAATGTTTTTGTTTAGTTACAGGAAGGTCCAAACTATTTGCCAATATAGCTTTAAGCTCACCGGAAGCCGCCGATAAAAGTATATGCCTCAATATATTTCATAATATTTTTTCGCCATTACTTTTTTTTTCATTTTAGATAATTTTAAATTTTTATTAATTTTAATTATTATTTCTGGTGTAATATGCATCCTATAGGTGTGAAAGACCAATGTAAAATGATTTTTTATAAGTTCAAGTTCGTGTTACTGAACGTATGAATTTAAACTGCAATATAGGGTCACGTCCAAAATTTTTTAAAAACGTAATTTTTCAACATTCTTGGCCTTTTTTCGGTAAAATGCAATTAATTTTCTAAATAAATCTTACGGAGTATGTTGCTACAACTCAATGGCTAAGTAATTACAGTATTAAAATTCTTCTATGTTCAAACTTTGAAATGCCTATTTTTTCCGCCCTCGAACCACTGTGCGGCGTGGCATTTCCTCCTATCACACGTATCCTTCGAGACAAAAACCAAATTTCTCCGATAATTAGTCTGGCAGAAAAACCAACATGAACATAGCCCACTTTTCAACTTCATTCTCTTATATCTTACTTCACGTGCGTCGGAGAGCTGCGCATTTCATATCATTTGCATAACTCAGTGACGTGCGTCTACGGTAAAATTTGCATGAATTTCTGACCACTCCTTCTTGGTGTTGCATTTTCAATGTCGAGCAGTGTAATTAAAAAAATAGTATGTAAAAAATATTTTTTTTATTAAGGAAAGAAAAATCGTCCCTTAAAAGTTACGATAGACCCCAAGAGGGTACATACTTTTTTTACTTAAATGTTTTTATGCATACGATATAATATTTAAAAAGACATTTCATAAAAAGAAATAAAATCAGCAATTAACATAAAGTGGGAAGCTGGGAATAACTTTGAAAACTTCTTGAGATTGTGAACGATGTCATTTTTGATAAAGATCATATTAAAACTGCTACAGAACACACTTTACAATTGTTATGTGCGGCAATCTGTTAATAACGAATTGAAACAATACCAAGGTACTAATTGAACAGTATTATTTGGTTGAAATGTTCATTTTGGGGACATTCACCCTTTTTTTGACCGTCCCTAAAAAGGGAAGCTAGGCATTAATGGGTTAAACTGACAAAGTCTCAAAACTGAAGCTTTTGACTAAATAATTCTAGGCAGAACGCACACGATATACTGCTTTCAAATTCATTACACCAACTTGATCTTCAGCTTCCTTTACGCGATGGATTGATGCGTTAGGTGAAAGTGCCAACCCACAAATCTCTTCAGAGTGTTTTATCGCTTTATATGTTGCTCCGCAGCAGACAGCAGAATTTTCTCCACCACTTAGCTCCGTTACTATGTGAACAGAGCCGAATCAAAATGAATGGGCCCAATTAACGGCCCAGATCTATTAACGGGCACGCGCCGGTCTTCAGAAGGTCACGTGTCTGCTGAGGAAAGAGAGATGCTCCCCAATCCTTGAAGGAATAAAGTGTTTCAGGGGCAATGAGACGAGAGAAGTGTTTCAGGGTTCACTTGATTGGTTCTGAATGACAAATGCATTGGGGAAAGTTACGGTTTAGCTAGGACGAAAACAATTGGATTTACGAATATACAGACATATGATGCGATAAGAAAAAATATTAGTTTTTTCGATTCAATTTAAGAAAGTTTTGTAAAAATATAGTGAGGCGTTGTTTTATTTTCATGAACATTTGACCTTAATTTTTTGGGGGGAAAAATTAAAGGGAGAGCATTGTTTCATTTATTCAAATACAAAAAGTAAGACAAGCAAAAGCTCTGAGCACGTCTAGTCTGGTCCTAGTTACATTATACAGTCCTGATGAAGATCAAAAGCCCTCTTGAAACTATCCACCCCATTGCCACAACAGCTGCTTTTTGGTAACGTATTCTACAACCCTACAACCCAGTTGAATTTGTAGAATTTTTACAATTCCCTCACGAATTGCTTACTCCAACCAATGTCAGCGGTTTACTAACCCTTTTTTTTTTTTTTTGAAAAACAACAGTAGTTGTAAAAAATAAAATTCCGTAAATCAGGGTTACTTGGACCCTAGGGGGTTACTTAAGCCCACTACAATAAAATGATAAAATCTAGGTTTGGTACCTACTAGTTGAAGACTTGCACGTAGTTCCTCGTTTCTCTACTAGGTAGAAGCCCTCTGCAGTCTCTAACGCTAGTACCAAACCCAGATTTTATCATTTTACTGTGGGCTCAAGTAGCCCTCTTCTGGGTCCAAGTAACCCTGATTTACGGTTCTTCCGATGTGCTACATAGCAAAAACTAAACTGTTGTTCTTAAAGTAATTCTAGCAGCGAGGTTCCAATTTAAAACTGCAAAATGCATACTAGGTAACAAACTGTTAAATTAGCAATTTTACAGTTTATTGCACTATAGTTAGCAATTGTGCAGTTTATTACACTATAGTTAGCAATTGTACAGTTTATTACTGTAAAATTAGCAAATTTTACAGTTTATTACTATAAAATTAGTTGTATTATACTGTAAAAACATTCATTTTTTACAGTGTATGAATAATGTAACGCTTTTTATTCAGAACAATTGACATCCTCCTCTCTTAGTCACTCACCTTGCCCCTTTTCCTCCCTTTTTCACACATTACGCTGTCAATAGATTTTTTATTAGTGTATTATTATTTAAAAATGTATGGTGTCACACTTCTTGTAACCCCTTCCTCTTCCTTGTCACAGATTGTCACAATATCACGAATCATCCTTTTCCCTGCTGACAACCCCTAGGGGCAAAAGAAGCAATGACTTCTAAATAGTCTTTGTCTTATTAAAAACAAAGTCGCTTTAGCGGTTTTGATCCTATTTAAGTAATTTCGTTTTTTTCCCTCCAAACAATTAAACTTTTGATGGTTTTTATTTTTAACCAATAATGTAATTACCCTAGTTATCGGCAGTCTTTTGTCATCAATGCAACTTTTCAACCCCGGATAGATAAAAATTAATTCACTTTTGACACAAAACAACTGGAAAAGGCATTTTGGATACAAGCAAATTTTCAATTGTCTCACAGTACGTGTTTTAGCGATTGAAAGAGAAGAAAATCAGATGGTGCTTGTGGTGAGAATATTTCCACTATTATCAGCAGAAAAAGATGGATCCTGAAACTGATAATGCAAGACTACACTGCTCTTGGCGAACTCTTAAAAAATACGAGCTATTGGTGGGGGCGGGGGGGGGGGGCGCTTTACCTACCATACTCACCTGATCTTGCATCATCTGATTTCCCTTTATTTCGATTTGTGTGCGACAAAAAGAAAACTTGCAAATTTGGCCGATGTCCAAAACCCATCCGTTTACCCACCATAATCACGTGATGTTACACTATCTGATTTCCCGTTATTTCGATCTGTATGCAACAAAAAAGAAATCTTGCAAATTCAGACGATACCCAAAATACCATCTCTCGAAATTTTGCTCACAAACCGATGAAATTCAATCTATCCAGATTGAAACTACATGAACTACGCGGAAAAAGGTTTTTGAAAACCAGAGTAATTATTAGATCATTGATTTGAAAAAAAAAACTTTTAAAAAGTTATATCTTTGAAAAAAATTTTCGGTCTCCACACTACAAAAAATAAATTGATGTTTTTGCAGTATAATACTGACAGCCGAGGTTACAATTTAAAACTAAAATATACCGTAATAACAGGGTGTAAAAAAATCAATGATTTTTTTAAAAAAATCAAAAAAATCGGATTTTTTTGATTTAAATCAGATTTTTTTGATTTAAATCGGATTTTTTTGATTTTTTAAAAAAAATTAGAAATTTCAGTTATTAATTAATTTTTATTTATGAACAATTTACCTTTAAGTTTTTAAAAATACAAAAACACCTTTGAAGTAAAGCTTCACCAGTAAGAAACCCAGAAAAAAGTGTTAGGAGCCAATCTAAAAATAATTCTGTCTACTAGCTAGGATAAAAATCAAATGGGGCAAGAAGCACCCAATCCTCACTTCATTCAGCCATACCCTCTTTATTTTGCTTTTGTTTTGTAAAGCTGAAATACGCTCTATTTCATCCACTAATAAAGACTGCCCCCCCCCCACCCCCAGTTGCTAACGTAAGGCACAGAAAATTCATCTTCTGTTTGGTTGTTTTTGTTTTTTCTTTTCACTGAAAGTATATCACACACATTCTATCATGTCCCTCCCCCCTCAATTCACTCTTTGCAACAACAGCCCTGCACCTCCATATATTTTCTTTATTTCACATATTAGACAACAAATAGCATTATTTGTGCATACATATTATTTGGACTGCAACCTTCCAGCATCTGTGGAGAGGGGATGAGTAGGATTACTTTTCCTTTTATTAGATGGAAATCAAAGCTCTAAAAGAAAATGGCAAAAATAATGAAATTGGGATTGTCCAAGAGAATTTTTTAAGGATTAAAATAAAAAGTGATTTAAATCAATGATTTTTTTTAAAAAATCAATTGATTTAAATCGCGATTTAAATCACTGATTTAAATCACTGATTTAAATCAATTGATTTAAATCATTGACACCCTGCGTAATAAACTGTAAAACTAGCAGTTTTACAACTTCTTACTGTGAAGTTAAAAATTTTACTTTATTGCCGTAAAATTTAGTTGTATTATACTGTAAAAACAACAGGTAT
>JAXGGA010022880.1:0-14291 GCA_038373865.1 Uloborus plumipes
GAAATGTAGGAAAGGGGGAAGTGTCCCGTCCCCGTGCCATGACACCCGCGAGCTCAATGGAGATAATATTCACTTTAAGGCAGAGGTGTAATTCTTAGGGGGGAAGGAAAGTGGGGGAACGTTTGCTACAGGACTCAGCCCCTGCGTCCCCCCCCCCCACAGCACGGACTAGACCACATCTTCGAGAGAGAACAGATTCGACCTCAATTTTAAAAGCCCTTCAAGGATCAAGTAACCTAACCAAGGAAAACACAAGAAACCCCCTCTAAGATTTATTTATTACTTCTCCTGTCCCGGTCTGAGCGAGGAGGGAGGGGGTGGGGTAGGAAAAGGGAAAGTCTCTATTGTTAAGTGGAGGAATTGGATCTTACTACGCAGTGATGGGTTTTGTAGGAGGAAAATGATGGCTCCAATAACGATGCTAAAAGCACCAAAAGACCGAGACAGCTGCATGGGAAAATAACTGAGACGGTCTTTCAAGTAGATACGGAAGTTTTTGTCATTTCAGTTGAGATTGGAGAATTTGATTTTGATTTAGAAAAGTCCCGATTTTTTTTTTTTTTTTCAAAATTATTATTTTAAAATATTGGGGGTCTTCTGGTGATTTGAAAATATTGGGGGGGACATGTCCCCCTTGTCCCCCCCGCCAACGACGCCCGTGGAACAAGTTTAAAAAACTATAACCTGACTACAAAAAAAAAAAAAAAACAGAACGGTAAGAAATGCTTTTAACTAATTCATGCTAAAATCTAGGTCAGCCCTTAAACTGGAAATTCATTGTTGATTGCGACTTTTGTTTGAACTAAAACACACTTAGATACGAAAATATCGATTAAAAATCGGTGCTTGTCTAGGAATAATCGATTTTTCCTCTTGTTAAATTCTAGTAAAAAGTAACCTATGACACTTGAGACTCGAAAACGAATCAATTGGCACCTCATTCATCAAAATCGAATGAATAGTTTAGGAGCTACGGTGGAACATCCTTAACCACAAACATAGCCAGACTGCTAAAAACATAACCCTTCCTTTAGGCTTTGCCGTAGTCGGGTAATAATATCTTCTTAACTAAAAATATATTTACTTGTTGAACCTTAACACAGAACTGTATATATATATAAATTTAAAATAGAATATATTTAAAATAGAGTTCAGATATTAAAAGCAGTTCACTTTGTGTTAAAATGAGTAAAAACCCGAAAAAGCGACGTTTAAAAACACAAATAGATGAAGTTAAAATTGGCGAACATGTTTCAAAAGCCTAAAGCTTCCTTCTTCAGCGCCAAGCAAGAAATGGAAAGAAACAAAGTGCCGGGAGAGTTTAAATAGCAAAGGAGCAAAAGCTAGGCCAATCAGGTGTCAGCGTGTGCCGAGTCCTGATTTGGCGTTGCGTTGTCAGAAAATTTAAAAGCATGAAGTAAAATTGGCGAGATGTGTGGAACTGCAAAAGATTCGTTACAAATATTACTTAAATTTTTATGAACATGAAAGGCTTCTAAGAAATCCAACTCGCCAACAGTTGAAGGTCTGCAAATAATTTTAGCTTCGGAGAAAACAAATCTATGGCCCATTTCCCAACAGTGTTTCGCGCTTTCAGACCCGAAGGGCGCTAAAATTTAGGTTAAAGGACAGACCCGAAGGGCGCTAAAATTTAGGTTAAAGGACAGACCCTAAGGGCGCTAAAATTTAGGTTAAAGGACAGACTCGAAGGGCGCTAAAATTTAGGTTAAAGGAACATGAAAATTATGTTAAAAAGAAAGAACTCTCAAAATCCTCAATCGCGAAACACTGTTGGGAAATGGGCCATAGATTTGTTTTCTCCGAAGCTAAAATTATTTGCAGACCTTCAACTGTTGGCGAGTTGGATTTCTTAGAAGCCTTTCATGTTCATAAAAATTTAAGTAATATTTGTAACGAATCTTTTGCAGTTCCACACATCTCGCCAATTTTACTTCATGCTTTTAAATTTTCTGACAACGCAACGCCAAATCAGGACTCGGCACACGCTGACACCTGATTGGCCTAGCTTTTGCTCCTTTGCTATTTAAACTCTCCCGGCACTTTGTTTCTTTCCATTTCTTGCTTGGCGCTGAAGAAGGAAGCTTTAGGCTTTTGAAACATGTTCGCCAATTTTAACTTCATCTATTTGTGTTTTTAAACGTCGCTTTTTCGGGTTTTTACTCAGAGTTCAGATAGACTAACAATTTATGTCATTTAGGTTTAACATTCTTTCTAGCAGTGATGCAAATAACTTTGAACTCAAACTTTGTTCTTAAAGAGCTTGAGTTACAGCTGATTCAGTACATTAATTAAAATAAAGTGAAAGGGAAGGGTGGTGGTCAGGATAGCCGAGGGGATCTAGAGGAAGGGGTGAGCTTCCCCCTTAAACAGCCAAATATAACTTAAAAATTTTTAAAAAAATGCCCGAGAATCCCTATTCATGCCCAACTATTGCACATTAGGCACTTGACAGTGCTAAATCACATTTATGTAGAGCCTTAACCTTTAGGAACAGGGCGGTACACATGTTGTACCATAAGTCTTTTTTTTTTTTAGAGGACGGGGTTGAAATTTTCAAACTCTTTGGAGCCGAGGATTTTTTCAAGGTTTCATACGTCTGGTACGACAGTTTATATCTTCTCTTTTCAATGGAGAAGAAATCTGTGGTTCAACTGTTGTACTACCTGGGTCGAAAGAAAAATTTCTATATGAATAGCCTGGATCCAAAAGGTTAATAATCAGAATTTTTCTCTACCGCTCTGCCTTGACAGCAGTAATTCATCTTCCTACGACACTAGCCAAAACTTGTAGCTAGACCTATCCTTAGGAGGTAGAGTGGGTAAACCCCAAAAATAGACAGGCAATAAAACATGTTTTATTCATTTTAATTACTATTATAGAGCAGAAATTAAAATTAATATGTAGCTAGCTTGAGGGCCGTGGTGGCCCGATCGGTAAAGCATCGGACTCGTGTCCGGAGGGACCCGGGTTCGATCCCAGCCGATCGAAGATCCACCGTCTTGATTAATGGTGGCTGGGAGGCGTTAAAAATGTTGTGGTCACAAAGTCCTCCAAGTGAAACGATACCTCTGGGGATGCTGGGCCTAGGGTTTGCTCGATCCTAGGTTCTGGTTCAAAATTAAGATCAGAGCGCTCTTCAGGGCCCTATCCCGGTTAAACCAAGAAGCTGTGGTAGGTACGGAGTGTGAAATGAAATGAAATGAAATGTAGCTATCTTGACTAATACTGCTATTCATTGAATAAAAGTATTAAATACCAATACGTGTACCATCAAGTCAAATTATGGAGAGTGGTATTGATTCATGATCTCAAAAAAAAAAACCCCTAATAAGCAGCATATTTATGGTACATACTGCATGGACTAAATCAAGAGAGGGAACCTTATATGGAAATTTGGCAATTTTAAAAAGATCAATAAATTGACTGACCAAAAGATTAAAATAATTAAGTGATACACAAAATAAAATTTACCGAAAGATTTGTAAATAGCCCCACAACATAAGTACCTTTAGAACATGTCCAATTTAAATTAGAAATAAAAGGCGCGCATTTAGAAACAACATTAACATGACTAAGCAAAATATTAAAGAGTAAATATTGACTTTGACATCTCAGAGGAATAAAATGAAAATATTCCACTTTACATGCAAATTTATTCTGTAGGTTGTTAGCATTTTCCATACTTCACATTTAATCATCTAAGTATTAAAGGATTTTTTTTTCTATTGTAATAAATACAATAAAATAAACAGCAACAAAATAGAAAGCTTTATTACACCATTTAGTTGATTTTAAACAGGAACAAGTATTTTTCTTCTTAACTCTGTACAACATCAAAAAGCACACGACAGGGAATTTATTTTTAAAAATTTCTACCATAAAAGAAGCCTTGTTTTGATAAAAAAATACACTATGTACTTTTACTCACCGAATCATTGTTCGATTTATATTTTTCCATCGTTGGAATGTATCAAGTATAACAGCAAATATACATAATGAAAATAAAAAAGTTTATTTCTTCTTAATATATACAATCACTACTCAAGTATAAATAAAGCTAACATAAACTTTAACAATAAAGTCCATATAGTGTGACACAGATGAAGTTTTTTCATCAATATTCCACGTGCTGAAGTCAAATAATAAGCTGTACACTTAGGAGTGGTATCCTCTTGTATAGTATAAATCACAGGAGTAGAAAATTTAAGCAAATTAATAAATATCATAATTATCATGTTAACAAAGTATCTATTGTTTTGTTCCAATCATTCTTGTTCTGGACCAAGGCCTTTCGTATGGCAACTTTTTCAAATCCTAAGTCTTGAAATTTGTTGACAAGATCCATGAAAGTTTTTGCCTGAAAAAAATATAGAGCATATTTTATAACAACCACTAATTATTAAATGTACAGAGCTTAAAATGATATGCAGAAACAAAAAGTTAATAAAAATGTATGATTTAAAAATACATTTAAAGTTAGTTTGAAGCTACAAATTAATACTTGAATATATTCAAATAAACGCACATTAAAGACATTTTCATCATTATTGCATATCTTTTTGGGTAGAATACATAAAAACGTTCTAATTATAAAACTTTGTCTAGCAAAAAATCTTAAAAGTTGAATATTTATAAAAATTGCTAAACAAAAGTGTAGAGGGAAAAACATTCCTTGAACCCACTATTAAACAAATGCTTGCTTTGTCATCTAACAGAGTACAGTAACATTTAGATGAGCGATTTTCAACCTGGTGGCAGTACCTCCAGGGGGTATGCAAAAATATTGCTAAGAACAAAAATGAATAAAATAATTAAATATGAATTAAAAATTGGAAAGTATGGTTTTGAGACATGCAAAAACTTAATATTAGCCTCTACAGGAAAATTCAACCCAATTGCAGATTTTGAACTTAAAGGTAGATTTGCTTGAAACAAACTTTGTTGGAAAAAAATCTTGGCAAAGAACATGTTCAAAAACAGACAATAAAAACGAACAGTTTAAAAAAAAAACTTAACATTAACATCAACTAGGAAATTTAAGGCAAATTAAAGATTCAAAATTTAAAGGCAGATTTTCTTCCAACGAACTTAGAAAATGTTCCTAATGAAGATTATGTTCAAAAGCAAATGTTCAAAATGAACTTTAAAAAAAAAGCATTAATGTCAAGAGGGGAATTTAAAGCAAATGTAGTTCCCAAAATTAAATGCGAATAATCTTTCAACAAACTCTTTTAAAAAAAGCTCTAGATGAAAAACATTTATAGCTGATTGCAATTATTAATAACTAATTTGTAAGTACTAGGATTTGTACACAAAAAGTAACATTTCAACAAAAACAGTTAAGTTATTTTAGCTAAACAAAGTATCATTTTAAAGCACAAATTTATGTCATACTTCATCTATATTGTAATCATTTAAATGAAGAGCTGCTTCTGCTTCTAAGCTGTCATAACCTGATTCTACAAAACTTTGGATTTGACAAAGGTGATCAACAACCTAAAACAGTAAAAAAAGTAACTTAGGCAAAATATTAATACGGCCCATTAAATTAAGATATTCATTTGTTAAAAGTCAAAAAACATAAACAAATACAAACCAATCAAATTCAATAAGTAGTAGTCGGATTAAAAATTGGCTGCTAGACTGAAAGATTAAGTAGTTCTTAGGGGAAATCCTTTTCAGAGGACTGACGTTCTTCAGTCATGTTCCACAAGGCTCAATTTTAGGACCATAGCTATAGGACTAAGAAGTATTTTTAATGATGCTAATGAAATGCTTTTAGGAAACTTCAATGTTTTTGCTGATAACCTAAAAGTTAAAGAGCGTTGTTGACAAAGAAGGACAAGAGAAACAGTTCCATGAGTGTTTGGATAAGACTTCAAGTTCATCTAGGTAGAATTGCAACGATGGTAATGTCAAGTGTTTCATTTAGGTTATGAAAATAAGTATGAAATACATTACTTCAGGGTTGGTGCAGCAAAAATACCTAAGTGTCTCAATAAATGACGAGCTGAAATTAAGTCAGCAGTACAGTATAGCAAGTAACAAAGTTAACAGAATGTTTGGCAGATCTATTACAAATTACACTAAAAAAGTTCTCCCACTGTACAGAAGTTGGATAAAATACAATTAAGAGTATGTTCTCCAGTTTTGGTCTCCATATCTTAATAAAGAAATTATTGTACTGTAAAGGGATCAAATGAAGGCTACTACATTAATAAGTTTGCTTCCAGGGTAAGATTATCCTTTCAGACTTTAAAGGCTTAATACATATAGCCTAAAGTGAAGGAGAGTCAGCAGCAGGGTTGCCAGACGTCCCGAATTTCAAGGGACAGTCCAGTACTTTGGAAAATTGTCCCGCCTCACGGGGAACATCCATACAGGACGGCCAAAGTCCCGTATTCTATCCAATAACAATACTTCACAAAACGAAACATTATTTTAAGAGAGAAAAAAAGTATATTAAAAAATTTCAGCAAACGC
Organism: Uloborus plumipes; assembly: GCA_038373865.1. Taxonomy (NCBI): domain Eukaryota; kingdom Metazoa; phylum Arthropoda; class Arachnida; order Araneae; family Uloboridae; genus Uloborus; species Uloborus plumipes. The sequence continues at coordinate 6,505 of JAXGGA010022880.1, forward strand.
AAATTTGATTTGGTTTGTATGTTTTTGTTTTGGTGACAGACCACGGAGGAGTCGAATGGCTGCTTTAATTTGCTCGTTGACTAATGATGAAAATATATCCCTGCACATGTGTTGTCAACCGCAATCAAAACAAGAATCTATCCCTAAGCCTCTCAGAAAATTTTTGCTTTTAAATGAAGAAAATACAACCAAAACATGTGAAGCCTATGAAGTTGCATTTGTTTTGCATTTTCTTAATAATGTGTCCCCCGCTTTTGAAGTTGTCAATAAAAGCTTTAAAATTAATCTGCAACTGCAGTTGAACTATGAGTAAATTGATAAAGCAGCAAGAGAGCAGATTTGAAGATTTCCATGGATAATAAAAACTAAAACCTTAAAACATTTAAACGGTAGCAAAATGCAATGACTGGCTAATGGATACCAGATATTTTTTGAAGCAGTTGTGAATTAACTGAGAAAATTGTTTGATTTCACTGATAAAAATCCCTCTTTTGTTGTAAGATCAATGGTTTATTGAATAAAGTCTAGTTTTTCGACTTGTAGGTTTCTAGAGCAGTTACATATTGAGCATAAAGTTTCAGTATATAAGCTGTAATTATACAATGGCTTTGAATCAATAAAGGAAGTTTTTAACAGCTTAGTTGCACAAAAAGATATGAGTGTAGGCTATAAGTGGCAAACATTGTTTCAGAAAAGCTCCGAGTTAACAAATTTGTTTAAAGTTGTTTCCTATTGCCTTAGCATTCCACCATCTAAAATTCATTTGTTTAACCAGCATCTTCTCACATAAATTTGAAACAGTTGTTCTGTTTAGTTATAGTTAAAGCAGAACTTATTAGTCGCCAACAGTTGCAATGAATTTTACAAATCTTGAAAAATATACAAAAATTTAAAAATAAATGTTACAGAACTGAAGTCAAATAGCATATATGATGGTTTTTGAAGACATATGATTGATGAATATTATACTATAATAATTATTAAGATTTTGAATTTTAGTTTGTTTTGTTAACTTATTTTAGTTTTTTTCAAATAGCTAGGTTCAGTTTTATGTCTGATCAATTGTAAAATCCTCAGGTTTATTAATGACACATTAAAATTATTTTACTCATTCTGATTTCTCCATTGACTGCTGCGGCATTAAGAAACATTTTTTTTTTTCCATGCTTCCTTGCTTCACCGGTTTAGATAAAGTCGTCACATTTAGCAAGAAAAATGTTGAATTGCAGTTTCACTTGTAGTAAGCGTAAGTAACAAAAGAATTAGCACCTGTTCCTATCAACATCGATCTGTATCCTGAGTTTCGTTCTATTACTTGCTTTAATTCTGAGTTAGAGTTCGACCAAAAATGAGTTTACCCATAAATAGGAATTTTCCCAAAAGCTTTTTAAACATGTTTATCACTCCTTAAAAATACACCGTAGCCAGTAAATGCTCTCAAGCACAAAAATATTCCCCATCTTCACCCCTAGAAGCCTGTCCCGTATTTACTGCTCTTATATCTGGCAACACTGGTCAGCAGGGAGGTAATTCAGTTATTTAAACTAATGGAAATGGAGAATGTTGATGGGCTAAATTTTTCCACAGATGGTGGAGTTACTATTTTTGGTGATTACTATTACTATGCAGGTTCCAAGTTGATTTTCAAAGAAGAAAAAAAATACTACTTCAATAGGTTTGAAGGTTTATTGGGAGTAAGGTTACCTCAATTAACGTTAAGGGATAAGAAAGTTTTTTAAAAAAGGTAATTGATCTTAATTGGAAAATAATAACTCAATTTAAATAAGACTAGCTGCGTCCAAAAGCTATTTATGGTCATCAATTTTGTACTAATAGCTTTTGAAACTATATCCAATAATTAGAATCTCTGCAATTTAAAAGCAATTCCTTTGTATCTGCTTTCAAATATTGTCAAAAAGTTTGGTTAACTGGATTACATTTGAAAAGCTATTTCGAAAGAGAATATAATTTTTTAAAAAATAAAAATATGAATAAAAATTGAACTTTTACCACTTGACAAACCTTTTGTCTACAACTGTGGGTGGAGAGAAACATTTTTGCATAAAATATGAATTTGCACCAGCCTCATTCTAGTCGAGTCCAGGGCTTATGCATAGTCAAGTATACTTCTATATTTATGTACAAATACTTTCATGAACAATGAACATATGCATACCTTTTTCTCATCGACGCCTAAATGCTTAACAGCTCGAGAAACTTGACCCCTTGAAAAGCCCATGTCTGTAATAGAATCAACAATGACTTGAGCAGATTCTTCTAGTTCATCATAAGGATCTGGCAAACCAAATGAATTTGAAGATTTATCACAATTTAAATCACCATTAGTAGGAATAGCAGATTGATCACAATGAGAATTCTGTGGATGAGCACCATTTTCCTTAACCTGAAATGTTCCAGCGAAAAATTACATTTAATTTAAGCGAAGATACTATAAGAAACACCATTTATTAACCATACAAAATACTCTAATATAACCATAATCTACATTTCTGACTATTTTAACTTTAAGCCCTACAAAAGTACATAAATGCAATTGATAACAATTTAAAATGTTTGACTAGACAAAATTATTACAACTGTTAAAAATTTTTGTAAAACCATTATGCCTTACATCAGTTACAAATAGATCAGTCTTTTTTAGAAATAATTGTTACAATAATAAGACTATAAATATAATATATAAGTATAAATCTATAAGTACATATAAAAAAATCCAAAGTATTTAAATGTAACTATTTTCAGCATATTTTTTTTCTTTTTCTTTTGAAGCTCCTGAAAAAAAAATGTTTTAAATGAAAAAAACTTTTTACTATCCAATTACAAACATGAAATGAGCACCTTTGTGCAAAAAGTAGTTAACAATATTAATTAAGCAAAAATTAGCAACGTCGCAACCCCTTTTTAATGCAAATAAGTTTGAGCTGTTGGGAATAAAGTCAAACAAAAAAGCTTTTTTGTGCGACTTTATATCCAAAATCTTAAAGCTTGCACTTCTTTGCACTGAAGTAAAAAAAAAAAAAAAATCTTTGAAACCCTAAAACAAGTATAAAGCAGTGAGTAACCGCCCTAAGCAAGGGCTAAGGCAGAAACGTGCAATACAGTACGTGTTTTAGGTGTGTTGCACCTAAAACAAATGTCTATAATCAGTTGCCTATTTGTGCATATCAAAATTGTCTACCTTATTTAATATCAGATTACTTGTTAATTTAAACACGCTTATAAAAAATTACTGCCAAGACAAACTAAATTTCCAATCTCTGTCTAATTGCTTGTTGTCTATTATTGTTCGTACCAAATGAACTACAGTTAAGACAAATTAATTTTAAAAGTTCCTTGAAATTTATTTTAAGGAGGTTTGACTGTAGTCAACTTTAAACTTCTCTAAGGCAATCAATCACCTCTTGTTCAGTAGAAAATCGGTAATTAAAATAAGTGGTTAATTAGAAATCTTTAATATTACTTTCAAATGTGTGCAGAAGTATTAAAACAATTTATCATGCGCTAAATAAAACTTTAAAAAAAAATTATTTTGCTCATAAAATGGCAAATGGACACTCACTTTAAATTTAGGAGCTTTCCTTTAACTATTTAAATGCTACAAGATACAAAACACCCTAAAAAGCTTTAGCTGGGGGAGATGACACACAACAAAAATTAATGGAAGACTGCAATTTGTGATAAAAACATGCCACCTGGTAGGAATGTTTTTTATGACTATACAATGAAATTAAGACCCAGAGGCACTTTCAAAAACCGTTTTAATACAAGATGGCGGCGTTTTTCAAAATGACTACCAACGCCACAGTTTTTTAATATAAATCATACATAAGGAGTTCTAAAATTAAATTTTTGTTTTTCAGGTCAAGTATTTTGTTTCACATGATAAAATAAGGTACATGTTCATTTTGATGTTTTTTTTAAAATATACCTTGTTTCCAAAAGAAACAACATACAATATACAAGGTCGGTTACAAACATATCACCTTTGGCTGAAGAGAAAAAAATTTAAACCTGTAGTGTTGAAAACCTAACCACCCTCAAATTGGTCTCCTTAGAACTCCACACCTTTTACCAGCGGAGCTGTTACTGTTACAAACAATCCGAGAAGGTTTTTTAATAAAGTGTAGCTTGACTGTCGTTGCAATAAAAATAGCATATCTTGTACGAAATCTTGTTCCTTTCAATCATCTCAAAAGTTTAAATGACTAACAGAAGTCGTAGGAGGGTAATCTGGAGGGTAAGAAGTCTGTTGAGCCACAACAGTCCAGTGTTTTACTAAAAAAATACCTAAATCATGTACAATAAATGTGCTGGGAAATAGTCTTCAAAAGCTATTAACATCTTTTAAAAAGTTTCCATTCGGCTTTTGATCAGTTTCTAGCAAAATATGATGCAATGTCAGGCCCGTCATTCAGAGTGGGCAGGAGGGTCAATTGTCCCCCCTGACTTAGGGACATCAATGTATTGGCATATAAGAGAGTGTGGTTTTTGCCACTTTTTGGTAAATTTTACATCGCGTATGCACGCTTTGCCCCCCCCCCCCCTGGAAGAATTCAAAATGACATCCCTGTGCAATGTGCTGCTCCTTATGTTTTGTCATTTTCTTCAAAAATAATACATGAGAGCACAATACATTACCTCAGGTAAGTGCTGTTTGCTGGAGATTAATAGCGATTTCGAAAAACGCCACAGTCTTGGATTAAAATCATTTTTTAAGGCTGCCCCTTGGTCTTAATTTTATTGTATAGTAATAAACAACATTTCTTCCAAGTGACATGTTCTCATTACAATTTGCCTTCACATAGCCCCCCCCCCCCCCATTAGATTAGCCAGGTTCATGGAAATGGGACGTAAAATTACAACAGATCATCCAAGAAATTAAAAACAGAGCTACACAAAAGAATCTCACATACATTAAAAACTTTAAGGCATGAACTTAAAGATATAAAAGGATTGTATGAAAACCAAAGGAGGTTTTTAAAAAGTGCTAATTCATAAAACACATACACAAAATTATAAATGTTTTCATGCAATGCAGAAGATGCAAAAATGTTGTTAAAGCGGCAGTATTTTCATTTATATTACTTACTGATGGTATTGATGACTCTATTACTTTAGTTGCAAACATATTAGAAGGCGGCGTTCGAGACCGTTCTGGTTCAGAACAGATATTGGTGGCAACATCCGACAAATTATGAATGTCTGAATAACTTTTACACCCACGTAACACAGTCCTTTCCGATGACGTGTAATCACCAGAAGTTTCACTCCGATGTCTCAAACCATGTGATGAAATGTAAGGCACTTCAGATAGTGCAGTAAACCTTGAGGCATTACTGGGAAAGTTCAGTTGATCATCAAACGAGTTGAGTTGTTCGACATGATCTGAGACAGAAGGATATGGTTGTGATTGATCATTTTGAAACACAGGTTTTGGTTCAGACCCTGTTACAGCGCCAAGCAGAAAGTTATTACTACAGCTACTAGCAATTTTCTCTTTGTTATTTGTGTTCTGCGAAAGAGGGAAACTGATAGATTTTGAAACATTGCTCAGTGGTTCACTTTTTTCTTCTACAACATCTGATTGGTTAAGATTTTCCACTGGCAAGTTATCTGAAGATTTGTTAGTCAAGTCTTGAAAGACACTACTAAGTTCTTCAAAATCATTTATTGTTTGTAGTTCCATGTAATCAAAAGGACTTGAAGTATCATTTTCAAAATCTGACAAATTAATTTTTTTAGGCTTGTCTTCAGCATCTAGATTGGTAACTTGATCCTTCACTTGCTGTAGTTTAGGCTGTAAAATAGAATTAGAGTGCCAGGGAAGGGCATTAGAATTTGCTGCTTGTTTTATACCACCCAGGTGAGAACTATTCGACATACTTTCAAATCTTGCTGAGGCATCTTGAGGCATTGCTTTTGATTTGGCAGCTTCAAGTTCTGACAGGCGTTTTTGCTCGGATTCCAAAACTCTTCGTTCCAATGAAAAGTCATACTGAAATTCAAGCATATTTTCAGGAAAAATTTTAAAATAATAATCAAAAATATTAATCATAAACTTTTTCAACTTAATGTTTTACCAAAACCCTCAATTTACTGCTTCAAATAAAAATAAATATGTAACAAAAAATTCATGCATTCTTAGGAATAATAAACATTAAGTAAAGCAGCAATACATTGCCTATTACGATCATATTTCGATAAGCTTGAAATTTCCAAAACATGTGTCATCAAATCGATGAAATATGATAGCTCAAAGTAAAAAATTACAAAGCTATTAAATAATGATTTAAATAAAGGTAAATGATCAAAGATATACTGAAAAGCAAACTTTTTACAGACATCTTTTTAAACAATTCAGTGAATAAACAATAAAATTTAATATACAGGAACAGTGTCTGACATTTGAGTATGTATGGTAGATTGTACATGTGCTATCCAGGTGTTTTCTAGGTTATTTTACAATTTACTTTCATCTCACAAATGCCCAATAAATAAAAGTTAATGAGTGGTGCCCATTTTTTTTCTTTGTGGTAAACGCACATCCTATTCTCCTTCAAATATTAAAAATAATTCCGGAACACCAATGACAATTTTAAACTCAGAAAAAAATAATCTTGATTTTTTCTTGACAGAAAAATCTCATACAACTTAAGGCAGTGATGCATATGTAAATGAAACTAGTGTGAAACAAATTCTGATTTTGAAATCATAGATGAACTAAGGATTTTTCTTACAGTCCCTTAACCCACTGACGGTTCTGCACGTCTTATCCCGTCCATCTAACATGTAATTTTGGAACTGCCGGACCGCCGGTGGGTTAAAAAACTAAAAAACAGTGCTACACTGTACATAAAATAAATGGAAAACTGTTAGCATTCTTTTATAATATTTGCACATAGAAGTTTTAAAGAAAACATAAGTACGTTTGGACATCTTTAGCAAATAAAAAGCTGCTTGTGATGCATTCAGAAACTGCGGTTTCACTTTTATTTCGGATCATGAATCAAGAATAACCATACAGAAGTTGCGGGAATGAAACCTCTCAATAAATCTAAGATTAGCTTCACACTAGTAGCAGGACTGTTATACTTGTGTAAGAAGATTTGCACACACACATACCAAGCAAGAAATTATGTTTAGCTAGAATTTTTTTAATTCATGGGATTAATTTTCATTAACAAAATAGAGAATCTGAAATTCCTGTCGAGTAAAAAAAATATATTTCAAAAATTCATTGCCTAAAATTTACATTAAACTTACACAATTTACGACAGTAAAATAACATTCCAAAACAAAAAAGGCTGCTACCAAATACTATACCTGTTCAGATAGTAAATCTGGTGGTAACTCTGCATCAAAAGCTATAGGGAGAGCAACCGGGCGTGGAGGTATAAACTTTGCAGAAATTTTCATGGGTATGCCATCTAAATAACTAAATCCTAAAACAGCAATATGAATTTTAAAAAAGAATAAATGAAAAACATTTTATGAAGGTTTGTTAAGTAGAAAGTTGCAGTGGCTAAAATTTAATTTTGTAGAGGAGAGGAAAGAAAACTGTCCCATAAGATTCGTGGTCCCTGAGGATCAAATTTTTTGGAAGAGAGAGAAAGAAAATATTTTTTTTTTTTTTTGGCTGTTTTGAGTTTTGACACATTCTTATAAAACTGCTTTATTTCATTTCAGTAAAATCACAAAAATTCTAAAATTTAATCAACATTTTATATTTCAATAAGTGATATAAAATTTCATGCGTCCAAGGAAAA
>JAXGGA010022881.1:0-14290 GCA_038373865.1 Uloborus plumipes
ATTGAAATTTTGTTTCGCGAAGCTGAGCCGCCATTTTGGACCACTTTTTTTTTGAGGGATCCTAGACCCCTCAGGATTTGGACCTAGAAAAGCAAAACAATTTGCACAGGTTAGTTTGATAGGTATGTCTACACCCCTGTAAAATTAAATCCAAATCGGAGATGGTCGGGTGGGGACCACTAGTTCACTTGACATGGAATGACTCATATACAAGAATTGCTCGTTTAAAGATATTAGATAGATAGATGTAATTTTGCTTCGAAACTTAATATTTTAAGAAAATTGAGTTTCATATTTATTGATTTTTTACCTGAAATATCTTACTAAACACTCTTGAGAGGGAAAAAAATATTTTGAAACTAACTATAACACTTTTATACTCAATTTTGAAATCGTACTTGAAAAGTAAAGTACTCTAATTTTTATAATTCAATAGATGTCGATGGACAATCACCACTGCTTTTATCCCATGGCTTTTGAATAAATGAAACAGCCTGTTATCTAGTGAAGCCTTGCTTTAACATTTCAGAAACAGTAACAATTTAACGTTGCCAAATACCTTAAAATTTAAACCTACGCTGATGTGATTAAATATGAAATCCAATTGTTATAACAAAAACGTGGTCGCCACGGAAACAGTAACAATGAAAGTAATCATAAAGAAAATGGCGAAATAAAAGCTTCTCAAACTTTCAATGAAGGTACAAAAAAAAACGGGGTTTTTTGTGAAAACTCGCGTTTTTACAGAAAAAAACGCCGACGTAGATGAACTCAGAAACCAAAACTCTATCTAAATACAAAATTTTATCGAAATCGTTAGAGCCGTTTTCGAGATCCGAAAAATAAATAAATATATAAATATACAAGAATTGCTCGTTTAAAGGTATTAGATAAAATTTGGATGTCCTAGATCAGGGGTTCCCAAACTTTTTTGTTCCGTGGACCCCTTGCCTAGTTTTCGAATTTCCCGTTAACCTTCTTCGTTCTTCCCAAAACTAATCAGGAATCGTAATAATAAAGCTCAGACATTCTAAAACCGGAAATTAAATGGTTAAGTTCCATTTATTGATGTCCTAAAAGAGCCAGATGACAACTTTCTAAAAGATTCAGTTTGACAGTTGTACTTAAAATTTAAATGAAAAGAAAACAGATAAAGAGAAAACGGAACATTTGTATGAAAACTTTCATAAAAATAATGGCGCAAAACTTAAATCAGTTAATGTTCTTGCATAGAATAGGTGCACAAGAAAAAAAATCTGGTATGGACCCCACACTACTTCCTTTTACGTGTAAATTTCTTAGTAGTTGCCTTAAGTGTTAAAAAAACTGCTTGAAGTGAGCAAGGTAACAATTCAAATATTTACTCTCCTAATCTACCACGAAACAATGCAAAAAATATTTTACAATGGTTATTTTTCTAAATATTGCTGATTTTAATATCATTTAGTGAATTTTTCGCAAAATATCGCCAATAGCGCCAAGTTAAACCCAAATTAAAAAAAAAATTTTTTCGCCAACTTTGTCGCCAACTTGGCGATATGTCGCCAAGTTGGCGTCAAACACTTGGCGACCAAAAGCTTGGCGACATGTCGCCAAGTGGTGGCGCCAATTCATATCACTTGAGTCTGTATTGAAATTAACATTGATTTTCCCCAAAAAAGGGGTAAAAGACCCCTTTGGGAACATTCGAATGCAACCACAAGGGGAGGTGCACAACTAGATCCTCCTCAGAGCCTACATACCGAGCTAGAAGTTTCTACGACATATAGTTTTTGAGTTATGCGAGCCACATACGCACATACATCCGCACATACGTACATACAGACGGCACGAGAAAACTCGTCGTAATTCACTCGGGGGTGGTCGAAATTGATTTTTCGGCTGTTTGTCTGTTGTTAGGTACATATGCACGTGCTGACAGGTCGAAAAAACTACGCGACATTCATTCAGGGGTGAGCAAAGTCAAAATTTAGACCGAAATTTGAGTGAAATTTTTTTCGTGATCACAATACTTCCTTTACTACGTAAAAGGAAGTAAAAAGAAGACTTAAGTGGGACAGCGTGAATTTGGTGCATCAACAAAAAGACCCCTATTTGCATCTTGTGTACCCACAATTTTTTCTTTCCTTTTTTGGACCCCTTCCAAATACGGTCTTTTGGGGTCCCTGCGAAACACTTTGGGAACCACTGGCCTAGATGGATTTGACTTGAGGTGCTTTTCCCATTAAAATATGGCTTCTTTGGATTTCGAAAAAGGATCAAGCACTTTTTTTTTGATGCATCCCGATTCAGTTGTTTCATCTACTTGTGCTGTTTTTGATCCAAGTTGAAGTGTTGTAAGCTGCCACTGTCAGTTCGAGCCGTTTTTTTCAATTCCTTCACCCTTAAGAAATATAATTTTTCTTAGCCTTTTTGATCGATACGCATGTCTGAATTTGTTCTCCGCGAAGTAAAAAATAATGAAGTACCACACTATAAGACCGATTTAAAAGACGAAAAATTAGCAAAGTGCGATTCATTTTAAAATTTCAGTCTCCAAACTTTCTCATCTTCTCTACACGAGAATTACTAAGATTTGGGAATTTGATTATTCATTCAGCAATCTCTGCACTTTATAGTCGAAGAATTCCTTCAACAATCACTTTCCATCAGGGGATATTTGTATAAACTCTGACTTGTGTCTAAACTTTCGTGCCAGTAAAAAAAAAATGTCATTTCTCATTTCTGATTTTCGTTTCGGTTACATTTTTCAAAACTCCAGACACATGTTTGCGATCATATTGTCTACCTGCAGCAGAAATTTGAAAGGATTCCGCTGAATAGTTTTCTCTTTATTCAAATATTTGCATTGTGCTTAAACTTTTGCGACGCACTGTAGTGCAAGACACTGGTAATTGATGAAAAGCCAAATTTTCTGTTCTTCATGACTCCAAACATTATAGATAACTTGACTAAAACTTAAAAATCTAATTTCTAGCATAGATATTTTGTGTGATTATTATAAAATTATTTAAAGCTTTGATCATAAGGATTTAAATTGTGTTAATAACTCCAATTTTTCTTTTTATTAAATCTATTTTAAGACCGTTTTCTTTTAAATAACATGTATTTTGTTCGATACTGAGGTTCATCATATTTAACCCATTAATGCCTAGCGTCCCTTTTTAGGGGCCGTCCAAAAAGTGTCTGAATTTTCCAAAAATGAATATTTCAATCAAATAATAGTGTTCAATAATTACTTTAGTATTGTTTCAATTCATTGTTAACAGATTGCAGCACATAACCATTGTAAAGTGCGTTCTGTAGCCATTTTATTTTGATCTTTATCAAGGATTACATCGTTCAATCTCAAGAACAAAAAGCTAAGTTTTTAAAATTATTAACAAAATCCCGGTTTATGTTAATTGCTGCTTTTATTTCTTCTTATAAAATGTCCTTTTAAATATTATATCGTAGGCAGAAAAAAAATTTTGGTAAAAAAATAATGTACTCTCTGGTGTCTAGCCTCCCTTCTTAAGGAGGATTTTTCTTTTTTTAATAAAAAATTATTTTTTTACATGATATTTGTAAAATTATTTCTCCTGGTCCATTAAACGCTATTTGTAACCGCTATAAAAAATATCTTAGGGAAAAAAATGTTAGGCATTGAAGGGTTAAGAATCTCGTCCCGCGAATGAAATATTGAAGCACCGCCCTGACCATATTCGACCGTGTCTGTTGAACTCGGCAGTTGAACATGCATTGAATCCTTTCACACTTTTCCTTCTTGAATAATACTCGTGTTCCCGAATCCGCCGCGTCGGGGGTCTTCTTCCGGCCGTCCGCTTCCGGGATGTGCCGGTCCGGACGTGCGTGCGGCTACTTCGGGCGTGTCCGACAACCGATTGTTCGATCCGGGGACTCTCTCCATCCGGATTGGATTTCGGAAATCGTGGGAACCCACTGTGGCATCCTTGCTCGTATTGTGTGCGAACACCCTAAATGTGTTTGGAATTGCGAAAGGCAGTGGGAGGCCTACACTGGGGTGGGGCGAAAAATAAAAAGTTTTTCAGATCAACTTCTAATAATTGCCAAAAGTTGTCTTTGGTGATAGTTAGCTTTTGTGCAAATTTTGAGAAAAATCAGTTAATATCTTCAGGGGGCGCTGCGATCGCAGAGTTTTACCATAGCTTTTATAGGGAAATATGAAAAACAATGCCGTTAGCTAATCTCATTGCATTTTTTTACTCATAAAATATATTCATGCATTCAAAGCATATGAAATAACTCACAAAAAATTATTTTATATGATCTGTTTATATTTCAAGCATTAAAAAAAAAACAAAAACGTGAAAAAAAGTGATTTTTTTAAAATATAAATATATCATGTAAAATAATGTTTGTGAGTCATTTCATATGCTTTTAATGCATGAAAACATCTTTTGAGTAAAAAAACGCAAAGAGACTAGCTAAAGGCATTCTTTTTGATATTTTAACCATAAAATCCATAACAAAGTTATGGTAAAATTTTGTGATCGCAGCGCCCCCTGAAGATATTAACCGATTTTTCTCAAATTTTGCACAAAAGCTAATTATCACCAAAGGCAACTTTTGGCAACTATTAGAAGTTGATCTGAAAAACTTTTTATTTTTCGCCCCACCCTACCCTACACAGTAAAAGATCTTCTACAAATTGCGCGATAAAAGGTACTGACATCCATGCATAGGCGGTTTGAACAGGGGGACTAGGGGGGGGGGCAACTACCCCCTCACGTCCAAAAGTAAAGGAGTTCTGCCCCCTCACTTTTCAAAAAAAAAATGATCCAGTGAAAAATTATTTTTTACTCAGTGGATTGGTTAATTTCTTCAAAATAAAAGCTAAAAATTACAAAAATCGGAATTTTTTCGCTTTATTTCATAAGAATGGATGAAAATCAACTAGTCAGGTTGATTTTTGAGGCCATATTCCACATTTTTAGCAATGATAAAATCCAATTTTATATCCAAATTGTGGCAAAAAACCTATGAAGCTACCGTACCCTAACTCCACCCCGCCTCCGTTTCTTTTAACTCCCTCTCCCGTATTTATCTTGCCCACCCCCCCTCCCACTTTTTTGGTGGACAACGCTTTGGCTGCCGTAGTTTAAGGGCATGAAGACGCATCCAGACAAGACAAGAACGTGCGTGAATTGCGAGAACTGTCCCGATGTCGCCCAACCACGTCCCAGGAGGCCCATCAGCCACTGCAAACCTCCTGAAGATCGAGATTGTTCCACTCTGGGACACCACGCAGGAGACCTTGTACACTCCTGATGCAGAGTTACTGGCGGCGGTAGTCCAAAAAATTTTTGATGGAATACAAATGCGACGACCAGCAGCAGACTCTTGGCCCAACTGGGCTGATCCCAGTCAAATTAAAGACCCCAATGAAGATCAATGGCCCTCTTAAAGCTATCTACTCCCTTGATCCTTACCGCCTCTTCCGGTAAACTATTCCGAGTTCCCACTACCCTGCTAAAATAGTCATTTTTTCGAATTTCCAGAATAGCCTGAGATTTGAATAGCTTAAAATAATGACCCCTTGTCCTGCTTTCCATACAAAAATCTTACCCCGTAACATCAATCATTTTGATAAATTTAAGCAACTGAATCATGCCCCCCCCCCCTGACTCTCCATTTCTCGAGACTATACACCCCCTAGCAGCATAATCTCATCGTTCGATGATCGGCCATTCATCGAAACCCGATGAATTTCTCATCGGCCGATGATCGATTCGATGAGTTCTCATCGGGAATTGCTCCAATATGTCTCATAGGCCAAACAGAATCCAGACAGCAAAATCTGATGAGTTCTGCTCGAAATACGATGAGATTTGGAGCAATTTACGAGCAGTGCAGTCCCGTGCCGAAGAATTTAGGATCCATTTTGGATGCTCGGCTTATTTTCATCGGGAAAGTGGATCGGAAGGATATCGCTTCCGAAGTTCCGCTCGAGGAGTTCGATGATCGGCCGAGAAAAATCCGATGAGTTGATGCTACTTGGGACATTAGGCATTCTAAGTCTGGAATCATAGTCTAAACTAGAAAGTCCATTTACTAACCTTGTACCTTCCTTTGTACCCTTTCCAATAAATTAATATCTTTCTTCAGATAAGGAGCGCAAAACTGAACAGCATACTCCAAATGAGGTCTTACCAGACTTCTGTATAGAGGCAGAAGAATCTTCTTAGATTTGTTTGAAATAGATCTTTTAATAAACCCAAGCATCCTATTGGCTTTGTTACTAACTATGCTGCACCATGGCTACCTTCGATCTTAAGCGGCTAACCAAACGGGCGAATAAGAGCGTACAAGCAGAACTTACATTTTCTGCCACATCAGTCATTTGGCGCTGATCTCCTAGGGTTCGGTGAGACTTTTTAAAGGGAAAGGTATAGTAATAACATGCGTGTAAGGTTGATTTTCTCAACACGTTAACTTTTGCCAATGCCAAGTAGGAAAAATTCAACTTGTAATTAATTAATTATTGTTAATATTTGTTTAAAGACAACTCATTTAAGATCACAAATCAGTGCTCAGCAACGAAAAAAACTTAAAAATAAAATTTTAATGAGAGTTTTAAGTTTAAGTTTAATGTAAAAAGTGTAATTACCATCTCCCGGCTTAAACACTTCCCTAACTCAAGAAATATTTTTAAAACTTTATTCATTTGATAAATAATGACATAGAAAGCAAAATACACCATTTAGAATATTGCTTCATATATTTTTTTTTACATTATTTACAAACAAAACAGATTAAATCTAATTTTTTAAAGAAATAGTAGTATTTTTCGTTGGAATTTTAAACTTTTACAATACCAACTTTTTTTTACTGCAAAGGGTTACAAGTTTCTTTATTTTTTCATTTGTCTGTTTTACATTTATTTTTATTTAGTCTATAAAATATTAACTGTAGGCGGACTCGAAGCATAATGAGTACAAGAAAGATCGGTTTCGCAAGAAAGGCAAGTTAGCATGCGTAAACCTAACACTGATTTGTTAAGAAAAGAAGAAAATAAATACCTTTGTGCGATAGATGTAAAGTTTAAATCCAACGTTAAAAATGTACAGTATACCTGTATATTTGTGCATTTTTAACGTTGGATTTAAACTTTACTGATTTGTTATTTTCATTCCAAACCATCTGATGAAGCTTCATGATATTTGGAACTGACTTCAGATTTTTGGTAGCAGGGTTTCAACTCGCTTTATATCAGTCTCTGTGACGGTGAAGAGCCTTACTTTTAATGCTTAACGCAATTTAACATAAAAGTAAACATAATTACAAAATAGAACGAATAATTATTATTATATAAGTATTTTAAGTCATAAGTTAGCTAAAATAATAATGAATTTGTTCTAAATTATTCTAAGAATAAAAAAAAAACAGAATTATATAACTAACAAGGAGAAATTTAATTCAGATTTTAAAAATTTACTTTTGAAAAATATATTCCTTTAATGTTGATCTGTTTCGTAGATAAAAACTATTTTGGAGTTCAAAATATTCTAAACTACTTTTTTCATCTCCATTATATCATTTGAACTTTACCTAAAGAGTATAATAATTTAACAACTAACAGTTTGAAAAAATAAATAAACAAAATCCAAATATAAAAAATAAAATTTCGAATTTATACTTGAATTGTTAACCATAACTAAACAATAATGTAAATGTTACAGACTGTTCTTAGAATAGAAGAGACAAACAAAATTGTGTAGAAAACTTACCATGAAAAATTTCGTGGAAATAAAATACAATTAACGTTTGGATTTATTTTTAAATGCTTAATTTTGTTCTACTCAGTGAGAGAAAAACACTTTGAAACACAAAATATTCTAAACTACTTTTAAAATATTGATTAGAATAGTTAAATTTATAAAATTTTATTCTTATTAAGTTTTAAAATTTAGATGTAACTAATTAAACAACTAACAACTTCCATACAACTAAATATCATTCTTTCTAAATTATAATGAATTTTAAAGATTGAACAATGTGCCTAACTTATTGCCATTTGAATTTGCTAAAAGTATTAAAAAATAACACAACAATATAAATAACGTGCATTAAAAAATTTTTGAAATCCATTAAAATTAATATGTTTAATTTAATTTAATTTTTTTTATAAAGATATTTAATTTTAAAAAAAAATTTAATAATAAAAATAATATTATAATATAATCATTTTATTTTAAATATTTATATTTATATAATAAATAATTTATAATAAATGTAAATAATATTATTTTTAATAAATTATAAATTTAATATAATATAATAAATATTTTAAATGATAATATTTTATAAATAATAATTAATATAATAATAAAAACCATAATTTAATGTAATTATTATAATAATCTATTTAATAAAAAATCATATTACTAAATAAAACAAATTATATAATATTATAAAAATTTCAACCTCCACCAAAACACACCCAACCACACATCAAACCATAAAGCGAAGCACACCACACACCATCAAACCATAAACCACAGACACAACGTCATTCCAAACCCCCACACTACACACCCACCCTATCCCACAAAACCAGCACCAACCACACCACAAACAAAAACCCCACACTCACCCACCACATAAACAAATCCAAAACAAACACCACAAACAACCACACAAACAAAAACCCAACCAACACAACAAAAAAACACAAAACCACACCCAACACACAACCCAACCAAAACACAAACCAAACACACCACCACACACACAACACCATCCCCACACAACCCAAAAAAAACCCACAAACAACAAAAACCCCCTAAACAACACCACACAAACACACAAACCACAACACCACCAAACACCACCACCAATCAAAAAAATACATCACCACACCCAACAACCCACCAACCCAACACACACAAAACCAACACCAAACCACCCAAACACACCAAAAAACCAACCCAAACACCACCCAAACACCAAAACCCCAAAACCCAACAAAACCAACCACCCCCAACCCACCACCCACCCCCACCACAACCCACAACCCAACCAACCCACCCAACAACCCCCCCAACCACCAACCAACAACCCCCCCCAACACCACACCACCCAAACCCCCACACACCACACACCCACCAACCACCAACAACCCACACCCCAACAACCCACCCACCACCCCAACCCCCAACCCACCACCCCACCCAACCACACAACCCACCACACCACCCCAACCCCACCACCCACAACCCCCCACACCCCCCCCACACCCCCACCACCCCCACCCACCACCCCAACCACACCCCCACACACCACCCCACCCCCCACCCCACCACCCCCCACACCCCCCACCACCCCACCCCCCACCCACCCAACCACCCCCCCCACACCCCACCCCCACCCACCACACCCACCCCCAACACCACCCCCACCACCCAACACCACCCCCACACCACCACCACCCCAACCACACCCAACACACCCACCCCCACCCACACCCCCCCACAACCCCCCACCCACCCACCCCCCCCCACACCCCCCCCCCCACCCACACCACCCCACCCCCCACCCCCCACCACCCCCCCCCCACACCCCCCACCCAACACCCCCCCACCCCCCCCACCCCCACCCCCACAACCCCCACCCCCCAACCCACCCCCCACCACCCCCCCCCCACAACCACCACCCCCCCCACCACCCCCACCCCCCCCCCAACCCCACCCCACCCAACCCCCACCCACCCCACCACCCCCCACCACCCCCCCCCCAACCCCACCACCCCCCACCCCACCCACCCCCCACCCACACACCCCACCCCCCCCCACCCCACACCCACCCCCCCACCCCCCACACCACCCCCCCACCCCACCCACCCCACCCCCCACCACCCCCCCCCACCCACCCCCCCCCACCCCACCCACCCAACCCCCCCCCACCCACCCCCCACCCCCCACCCCCACCACCCCACCCCCCAACCCCCCCCCCCCCCACCCCCACAACCACCACCCCACCCACCACCCCCCACCCCCACCCCCCACCACCCCACCCCCCCCCCCACCACACCCACCCACCCCCCCCCCACCCCCCCCCCCCCACCCCCACCACCCCCACCCACCACCCCACCCCCCCCCCCCCACCCCCAACCCCCCACCCCCCCCACACCCCCCACCCCCCCACCCCCCACCAACCCCCCCCCACCCACCCCCCCCACCCCACCCCACCACCCCCACCCCCCCACCCCCACCCCCCCCAACACACCCCCCCCCCACCCCCCACCCCACCCCCCCAACCACCCACCCCCCACCCACCCCCACCCCACCACCCCCCCACCCACCCACCACCCCCCCACCCCCCACCCCCACCCCCCCCACCCCCACCCCCCCCCCACCCCCCCCCACCCCCACCAAACCCCACCCCCCCCCCCCCACCCCCACACCCCCCCCACCCCACACCCACCACCACCCCCCCCACCACCCACCCCCCCCCCCCCCACCACCCCCACCCACCCCCCCCCCACCCCCCACCACCCCCCCCCACCCCCCCCACCCCCCCCCCACCCACCCCCACCCCCCCCCCCCACCCCCCCCACCCCCACCCCCCCCACCCCCCCACCCCCACACCCCACCCCCCCCCCCCACCCCCCCCCACCCCCACACCCCCCCCACCCCACCCCCCCCACACCCCCCCCCACCCACACACCCCCCACCCCACCCCCCCACCCCACACCCCCACCCACCCCCACCCACCCCCCCCCCCCCCCCCCCCACCCCCCACCACCCCACCCCCCCCCACCCCACCCCACCAACCCCCACCCCCCCCCCCCCCACCACCCCCACCACCCCCACCCCCCACCCCCACCCCACCCCCCACCCCCCCCCACCCCACCACCACCCCCCCCCCACACCCAACCCCCACCCCCCCCCACCACCCCCACCCCCCACCCCCCCCCCACCCCCCCCCACACCCCACCCCCCCCCCCCCCCCACCACCCCCCCCCCACCCCACCCCCCCCCACCCCCCCCCACACCCACCCCCACCCCCCCCACCCCCACCCCACACCCCCCCCCACCACACCCCCCCCCCCCCACCCCCCCCACCCCCCACCCACCACCCCCACCCCCACCCCACCCAACCCCCCCCCCCCCACCCACCCCCCCCCCCCCACCCCCCCCACCCACACCACACCCACCCCCCCCCACACCCCCCCCCCACCCCACCCCCCCACCCCCCCCCCCCAACCCCCCCCCCCACACCCCCCCCCCCCCCCCCCCAACCCACCCCCACCCCCCCCCCCACACCCCCCCACCCCACCCACCCCCCCCACCCCCCCCACCCCAACCCCCCCCCCACCCCCCCCCACCCCCCCACCCCACCCCCCCCACCCCCCACCCCCCCCCACCCCACCCCCCCCCCCCCCCCCACCCCCCCACCCCCACCCCCCCCCCCCCCACCCCCACCCACCCCCCCCCCCACCCCCCCCCCCCACCCCCCCCCCCCCCCACCCCCCCCCCCACCCCCCCCCACCCCCCCCCCCCCCCCCCCACCCCCCCCCCACCCCCCACCCCCCCCCCACCCACCCCCCACCCCCCCCACCCCCCACCCCCCCACCCCCCACCCCCCCCCCCCCCCCCACCCCCCCCCCCCCCACCCCACACCACCCCCCCCCCCACCCCCACCCCCACCCCCCCCCCACCCCCCCCCCCACCACCCCCCCCACCCCCCCCCCCCCACCCCCCCCCCACCCCCCCCCCCCCCCCCCCACACCCCCACCCCCCCACCCCCCCCCCCCACCCACCCCCCCCCCCCCCCCCACCCCCCCCCACACCCCCCCCCCCCCCCCCCCCACCCACCCCCCCCCCCCCCCACCCCCACCCCACCCCCCACCCCCCCCACCCCCCACCCCACCCCCCCCCCCCCCACCCCACCCCACCCCCCCCCCCACACCCCCCCCCCACCACCCCCCCCCACCCCCCCCACCACACCCCCCCACCCCCCCCCCCCCCCACCCACCCCCCCCCACCCACCCCCACCCCCACCCCACCCCCCACCCCCACCCCACCACCCCCCCCACCCCCCCCCCACACCCCCACCCCCCACCACCCCCCCCCCCCCACCCCACCACCCCCCCCCCCACACCCCCACCCCACCCCCCACACCCCCACCCCCCCCCACCCACCCCACCCCACCCCCCCCCCCACCCCCCCCCCCCAACACCCCCACCACCCCACCCCCACCCCCACCCCCCCCACACCCCCACCCCCCCCCCCCCCCACCCCCCCCCCCCCCCCCACCCCACCCCCCACCCCCCACCACCCACCCCCCCCACACCCCACCCCCCCCACACCCCCCCCACCCCCACCCCCCCCCCCCCCCCACCCCCCCACCACCCCCACCCCCCCCCCACCCCCCCCCCCCACCCCCCACACCCCCCCCCCCACCCCCACCCCCCCCCACCACCCCCCCCCCCCCCCCACCCCACCCCACCCCCCCCCCCCCCCCACACCCCCCACCCCCCACCCACCCCCCACCCCCCCCCCCCCACCCCCCACCCACCACCCCCCCCCACACCCCCCACCCCCCCCCCCCACCCCCACCCCCCCCACCCCCCCCCCACCCCCACCCCCACCCCCCCCCCACCCCCACCCCCCACCCACCACCCCCCCACCCCCCCCACCCCCAACCCCCCCCCACCCCCCCCCCACCCCCCCCCCCAACCACCCCACCCCACCCCCCCCCCCACCCCACCACCCCCCCCCCCCACCCACCCCCACCCCCCACCCCACCCCCCACCCCCCAACCACCCACACCCCCCCCCCCCCACCCCACCCCCCCCCCCCCCACCCCCCCACCCCCCCACCCCACCCCCACCCCACCCCCCCCCCACACCCCCCCCCACCCCCCCCACCCAACCACCCCCCACCCCCACCCACCCCCCCCCCCCACCCCACCCCCCCACCCAACCCACCCCCACACCCACCACCCCCCCCCACACCCCCCCACCCCCCCACCCCACAACCACCCCCCCCCACCCCCACACCCCCCCACCCCCCACCACACCCCCCCACCCACCCAACACACCCCCCCCCCCCCACCCACCCCCCCACCCCCCCCCACCACCCCCCCCCCACCCCACCCACACCCCCCCCCCACCCCCCAACCCACCCCCACACCCAACCCACCCCCCCCACCCCCCACACCCCCCCACAACCCACCCCCCCACCCACCACCCCACCCCACCCAAACACCCCCACCACCCCACACACCCCAACCACCCCCCCACCCCCCCCCCACCACCCCCACCCCACCACCCCACCCCCCCCAACACCCCACCACCCACCCACCCCCCCCCCACCCACCCCCCACAACCCCACCACCACCCCCCCACCACCCCCAACCACCACACCACCCACCCCCCCAACCCCACCCACCCCCCACACCCACCACCCACCCACCACAACCCCCCACCCCCCCCAACCACCCACCCAAACACCACCCCAACCCCACCCACCCACACCCCACCACCCACACCCACCACAACCCCACCCCAACACCACCCACCAACCCACACCCACCACCCCACAAACCCCCACACCACCCCCCCACAACCCACCCACCCCCAACCCACCCCCCAACCCCACACCACACCCCACACCAAACCCCACCAACCACCCCACCAACCCCACCCACACCCCCCACCCCACCCCCCCACACCCCCCACACCCACCACACCCCCCCCACCCCCCCCAACCCCACCCCCCCCCACCACCCCCACCCCCCCAACACCCCCCACCCCACCCCCCACCCCCCACCCCACCCCCCCCCCCCACCCACCCCACCACCAACCCCACCACCCACCCACCCCCAACCACACCACCACACCCCCAACCCACCCCAACCCCCCACACCACCCACCACCACCCCACACCCCCACCCCCACCAACCCAACACCCCCCACCCCCACACCCCACCACCCACCCCCACACCCCCCCCACCCCACCACCACACCCCCCCCACACCCCCCCCCCCCCACCACCCACCCCCACCCCCCCAAACCACAACCCCACCCCCCACCCCAACCCCCCCACCCACAACCCCCAACCCCCCCCAACCACAACCCCCCCCCCCCCACCACACCAACCCCAACAACCCCACCACCACCCAACCACCACCCCACACCACCCCACCCACACCCACCCACCCCCCCCCCCACACCCACCCACCCCCACCCACACCCCACCCCCCAACACACAACCCACCACCCCAACCCCCCCACCACCCCACCCACCCACCCACCCCCCCC
>JAXGGA010022882.1:0-14286 GCA_038373865.1 Uloborus plumipes
ATTTCTCTCCTATCTATTTTACTTACAAATAGCTATCTTTTGATTCCAATCTTGCACTTTCGCTTTAATATTTTTTGTGAAGGGAAAGATAATCTCACCAGTGTAATGGAATGCAAAAATGTGACTAACTTTATCTTCTGAAATTAAGCTTTTTGATTGAGGACCGTGATGCGACTTCAAGGACAGTGACAAAAGATAACAGAACAAAACAGAACATTACGAAATTAAAAAAAAAAAGGAATCTGCATTTATATTAAAAAAAAAAAAAAAAACGTCCTTGTCAAATGTTTGACAGAACAAAATATTAAAAATAAAGGGCATATGAGTAAGAGCTTAATTATATGAGATTACATTATTGACACATCATATCAGATTATTTTTAACCTAGAGCCACTTTAAAAGACAGGCTGACCCATCCGACATTTTTGGTCTCAAAAGAGCTTTGGGTCCAACCTTGTTTCAACTACACTGCTCGACATTGAAAATGCAACACCAAGAAGGAGTGGTCAGAAATTCATGCAAATTTTACCGTAGACGCACGTCACTGAGTTATGCAAATGATATGAAATGCGCAGCTCTCCGACGCACGTGAAGTAAGATATAAGAGAATGAAGTTGAAAAGTGGGCTATGTTCATGTTGGTTTTTCTGCCAGACTAATTATCGGAGATATTTGGTTTTTGTCTCGAAGGATACGTGTGATAGGAGGAAATGCCACGCCGTCCTCAACGAAGACACTTCCAGCATATAGACGACTTTACAAGGGGTATGGTGATCGGACTGAGAAGGGGAGGTTGGTCCATACGTCAAAGTGCAGCTGATACCCACATGGATGCAAGCACTGTGCATCGGCTGTGTCGGAGATGGTTGGAAAGAGGAAATGTAGCCACATTGAGGGGTGCAGGTGCAGCCAGAGTGACGTCAGACCGCTTGGATCGACGGATTCACCGACAAGCTGTGGCGGACCCGCAAGTCACTTGTACGTCGATTCTGCAGCACGTGCAAGGTACCCTGGATGTTCCTGTGTCGACCAGAACCATTTCCCGTCGACTGGTTGCACGTGGCCTGCATCACGGCGCCCGCTAAGAAGACTGCCATTGACCTCACAGCACAGACTCCAACGTTTGGAATGGTGCCGGACCAGAGCGACGTGGATGGCAGAATGGCAAACCGTAGTGTTCTCAGATGAATCCCGCTTCTGTTTGTCCAGCGATAGTCATCGCATACGTGTGTGGCGTCGACGTGGAGAAAGATCGAATCCGGCAGTAACTGTGGAACGCCCCACAGCGCGACAACGTGGCATAATGGTTTGGGGCGCTATTGCATACAATTCCGTATCACCTCTAGTTCGTATTCGGGGCACTATGACGGCCCAACGATATGTAGATAATGTACTGCGGCCGGTGGCAATCCCCTACCTTCAGGGTCTGCCAAATGCAATTTTTCAACAGGATAACGCCCGGCCTCACAGTGCTCGAATCAGCCAACATGCTCTACGAGGTGTACAGATGCTTTCCTGGCCACCATACTCTCCTGACTTGTCACCAATCGAACATGTGTGGGACGTGATTGGACGCCGTTTGCAGAACCTGCCACTGCCTCGTTCAGAGGACGAACTGTGGCAAATGGTTGAAAGGGAATGGAGTGCCATCCCTCAGGACACCATCCGCAGGCTTATTGACTCCATGCCTAAACGTGTTTCTTCGTGCATCGCTGTCCGCGGTGGTCCTACTTCTTACTGAGCCGACGCCGTCCTTGCTCTAAATTTTGCTTATTTATTTTGAAATAAATATCACTTATTGTTCCATGCTGTCTCTGTCTTCTTACCAAATTTCATCAATTTCTGATCACTCCTTCTTGGTGTTGCATTTTCAATGTCGAGCAGTGTATTTGAGATTACGTTGGTTTATTCGCTGGATTGTACGTGGTAAAACTTACTGATGAGAAATTAAGTAGAACGCCAATTTAAGCTAATATACCAAGATAATTCCTTCCTAAAAAAATAAAATAAAAATAAGCTTATCCGGGACTGTGTCCGGTGAACAACTGCATTTTTATACTTCTCTTTTTATAGACTAAAATAAGGTCAATATAAAAGAGGATCTTAATTATGAATCGCATCATGTCCAATTAATAATGATGGGCATTGGCTAAGGGCCCGTCTATACAAATGATGTCACTTTTGAGGGGGGCGGAGTACGTGAAATTGAGATATTTGTAACGAGATCGAGAGAGGAGCTAACTAAAAAGATAACATCGCACATCTTTTTTTTATGACAACATTCTTATGAAAAACAGCATGACTAGAGCCCCTATATATACTCAGGCCGACGCATCCGCCATTTTGGATCAAAAGCGATTTTTATGGGTTACCACACTTGGCTTGTTATCGCTCTTTTCAGTTCCGTTTCGTAATTGCGCACTTCTCCCGTACTCGCAAAGACAGAATGAGGAGGCATTCATTGCATAAACTGTTAAGGAGCAGAAAACTAAAATAACTTTAAATACGTAAGCAATAAAATATTGTCTAACTCGAGACAATAAAGTATTGTCTCGATTTCAAAAAGGGATTTAAAATCTAAAGCGTTTCAAGATTTTTAGTAACAGTGTAAGACAGCAATATGGATAGATTTGATAATCTCATATTATTAATTTAAATAATAATAATAAACTTAGATTCTAAAGTGGAACATCACAAGTGAATTTATTTATAGAATTTAGAAGGCGCAGAGATAGAAATTAATAAGTAACAGCAAAAATATCTTAAGATTAACTAGATTTTACTAAGTTGGTTTTATGTAGGCATAAAAAATATATATTTTTAAATAATGCAAAAATACAGTACGCATATTTTTACTCATTTTACTTGCATTAGGAGCAAAACAGAGTCTTAGTACTAGAATTTTTAGAGGAAAAAAGCAGTACTTCTAAAATAATAAGGTGGAAATGTGTCAACAAAACCTTTTACCCTTACAAAAAATATGTAATGGGGAATAAATATAAATGTACGGAATATCTGAGTGGTAATTCATTATTGTCAGAGTATTATGTCATACATTTAAATTTAAATAATTAACTAGAATGTGTTTTTATTAGGATATTTAAAAACATTTAATAAAAATAAAACCTTTATTCAATACTTAAAATAACAACAGAATACAATTCATATAAGGTTTATTAAAATTCACAGCACAAAATATACTCATACATTGGCTCTAAGAATGATTGAGTCTCACTAAGGTTCAATATACAAGAAGTTATACTTATAAATTAGAAATAAAATACATTTCGACAATACCAGGGCGTTTCCAAATATTATTTAAAACGTGTGAACATGCACAGAGACATTTGAAAACAAGTAATTAATTAATGAAAATAAAATCCAAAATATGGTGAATTCAACATTAAAAAATAAACAGTAATATTTATTTAAAAAAAACTAACTGCAGATAATAGAACATTAAAGACAATTATTTGAAATTGAAGCTTACTTATTATGAAACAAAGTAACATTTTACTAGAATGTAAAATGAGAGGGAAAAATTGAGACGACATATTTTGAGATGAAGTATATGCTCAAAAAAAAAAAAAAAACTTTTTTGAAACTAAGGTATAAATGTCTAATGGAAAATGAACTTTAAAAACTCAAACCAGTACTCAATGTTTATAATACATTAAAAATGTAATTCATGTAACAAAAGCAACTACTCTACCACTATTTATTAAGCAGTGTAATATTTTTCTCAAATTGAAAACTAGTAAAAAACCTGAGACATTTTTACTGCAGGATGTGTTCCAACAATTACAAGAAATTTCAACTCATTATTTTGCAACATGTAAACACAAAAAGAATATGAAAAATGCTAAAAATACTTATGACAAAAATAATACACATTTTAACTATTTAAAAAATATTCTGACCTTAGAAAGCAAAACCGAAAGGAATTTAATTTGAAATTAAAAGTGTAAGTGACAAACAAAAAAAGAGCTATGTATAACCAAACCACTGCTCAATGTTTAAAATTCATATAAAATGTGCAAATCACATAACAAATTAAATAACAAATTATAAAACATTATATTACATATTATTCCCAAGCATTAGCTATTTGTGTGATGTCCTAACAGAAAACATGACGTTACAACTAATGATAAAGCAAAGTAAAATTTCTCTTGAAAAAAGGGACATTTTAAGATGAAGCAGGAGCTCAAATAACTACAAGAAGTTTCTATTCATTATTTTCCAATATGTTAACACACATAAAAACTTTAAAATTCTGAAAATACTTATGGGGAGAAAAATAATATAATAAATAAACAAACTATCTGACACAATATTTAAAAATAATAACCTGATCTAGGAAAACAAACCGCTAATATTGTTTATTTGAAAGTGAAGTATGTATGGCTAATAAAAGAATAGCAATAAAGAAATCAAACCAGTAACTCAATGCAAGAAACCAACATTTAAACTACATATAATGAGTTATTATAAAGTACATCCATTTGTGAGAGGTCTAAATATAAGACATATTTCTACAACTAATTATGAGACAAAATTAAAATTTCATTCCAATTGGAAACCAGGAAATAAGTTAAAACACAGTTAGAAATGAATATATATACTCATTGTTTTGTAAATCATAAATGTGTATACATATGTTAAAACTTAAAAAACTTCTAGCAAAAAAGTAAAATAATAATAATAATAAATAAAGAAACAAATTGAATAAATCATTAACAAATTAACCAATGAAGTATATAAGAGTAATTCTGAGCTCACAGAACAGAACACCACAAATATTTATTTGAATTGAAAGCAATAGTGGATTATGAAATAGAAGATTCACACTATCTCTACAGTATAAAATCGAGGTTATCATGGAAGCAGAAAAAAAAAATCAAATTAGTACTCAATGTTCAAAATATATACAAAATGCAATTCACATAATAAGATTTAGTGCATATTATAGCACATGTTATCACTTGAGCATTGGCCAAAAAGCATGTACTACAACTAATTATAAAGCTGTTACATTTTAAATCAATTCAAATCAGAATTGCTTTTAGATAGATTTAGAAACATTGTTTACATCAAGCAGCTATAACTAAAGGATCCCAAGTATACTTTATGCAATAAAAAAACAAATGAATAAACATTAAAAACATTAGTCATTGAAATATACCTTTGATATAAAAAATTCTTCACTAACAAAATCAAGCAGTGAAAACAAGTCACTGATTTGAACTAATGCAAAAGCACAAAAAGAAACTGAAGTAGTCAACATAAAACATTGATGTTACATATAATATCATAACAAATTTGATAAATGTCAAATTATTTACAGGCTGAATCATGTAGCAAATTAAACATCAAACTGAACAATTGGCAAGTCAAAGCTTTAAATATAATTTATGTCTTTATCACTTACAAAATATAATTAATTAAGGATTCGTTAAAAATCATAGTACTTAACATTTTTATAC
Organism: Uloborus plumipes; assembly: GCA_038373865.1. NCBI lineage: Eukaryota > Metazoa > Arthropoda > Arachnida > Araneae > Uloboridae > Uloborus > Uloborus plumipes. Next base: position 5,486 of record JAXGGA010022882.1, read on the forward strand.
ACTGGTCACTTTATTATAATGGATAATTTACAATGAAAGGAAATCCAGGGTCAAATAGTATTGAATTAAAACTTGCATGTGAAACATTATTACTATTTAATATATTTACCAAAATACCATAAATTTTACGCACAGCAAAGTGATTTTTTAAAATATCAGAACCTTTATTTTTTCTTTTGACGTTTAATTGAAGAAATTGATGATTTTAAACTTTTATTGTGTGCTTCCTGGTTTATAATTTGATTTTTAATGCCAATGCATCGAACATTGAAATAATATGTAATAATTTTCGTTTTTACTTCACAACATTGAGGAAGAGCAACATTCTCACACTTTTCAATTATTTTGTTAACGAGAGATTCATTTAAAGTGACTTTTTCTGCCAAAATGTTCTGTTTTTGCTGCTGGAGAACTCTTTCAGTCTCTCTGCATATTCTGTATACTCCAGATGGTGCAGACTGCAAGCCACCTTGGTTACAGTTGCTATTTATTAGCTGCCGATGCCAAGGTACTTATGGCTCATTAATGTCAATGCAGTCTTAATAATTGCTTGCTGTGGTCACAAATACTCCTGCGCTTTAATAACGCATTAAGAGTAGCGCCAGCTATGTAATAAATGTCATTTTCTTCAGCAGCTATGCACCACTGCACATTGTTTCCAAAAGATGTAGATGGTTTTGCCACATCTAATTCTAAGATGTTTTCTTCATTAGATTTTAGTGATGGTGGGGTCATGGGATCAAACAAATGAAAGTCACTATCTGACACATAGCTTGAATTTCTGATGTCAGAGATGAATTGTGATACACAAATCATCTTTATCGCAGATTTTGCTTGCAAAGCAGTTGATTTTGCTCCCGTCTTCCTGCGAACTTGAGAGAAAACATTTTCGAGAGCATCTTGTGTTAGTCTTCCAGGAAGAAAAAACTTGAATCCCCTCGAAAATAAATCTTCAGTAATCTCCATCACAGATGTGGTTGACAAAATTATGCCTGTTTGAATCGGCTTCCACCCATCTCCAAATTCAGAAGTTTCAAAGAGTTCTATAAAGCTCTTTAAAAAGGAGAAGTTCTTTTCTTTGTTCCGAACAGTTATGCTCGTCTTTCGGTGTCTGGCACTCATTAAAGTGAACCATTGGTCCACCAATCGAATAAACCAGGCTGTGGTCAGGGCTTCTTGTGAAATTTGTTTTAATGCCACAGCTTTTTCCAAAGCAGCTGCAGTCTTAACGGAAAACAGCTGCACAGCATTAGCCACATTCAAACAATTGTACTGATTTGGATACGAGTGAGGCTTTTTCAGGTGATGGAGGGACCGCAAACCAGTTTCTGATCGCGTCTCCCGAATCCACAGCTGCTTTATGTAACCAGAAGATGTACTTCTGCAAGGAAGTTGGTTTTCTTCAACCACCGATTCTGGGAAAAGAAACGAATGCTTTAGGAAAGCATTCCGCAAATTTTTTATTAAGTGCGGAACATCCGCAACACAGTGAATCTTCTTTTCGCCCACTTCATATTTCGTACTGCACCTCTTGCGAGTAACTGCTATTCCATTGCATTTCCACATAGCAGTGTTACAAGGGCCCATATCTGACACAGAAGCAACAACTTCTAGCCCCAATTCTTGCACTTTCTGAACAGTCATGTTCATGTAATTTGTCATGTTTTGGCCAGAAGTGGAGGCTCCAGTCAACTCATGGGCAATTATTTGCTTCCAGGGAGATTTTAATCCCCGAAGCAAAACTACCATGTAATGTTTAGCAATCACTGGATTCCCTAGAGTTGCCTGCCCCACAAATGATTTTGTCTTCGTATCATAATCTTCATGGCAAGCAATCTCCATTTCGTCCACTGAAATGCAGCATAATTTGTCCAACAAATCAAGATTGGAGATTTTGGTCTCCAACAGGTTGGCTATATCTGTTAAAAAGCCAAAATCGACAGAAATGTCCTCAATTCGTCGATTGAGAGTGCTATATGAAGGGGCAGGATAGCCCGTACTCCTCAGATATTCATATCCATGCTTTCCTAGAGCAAAGCGCAGTTTTAAGCCTTTTATTAAACTTTCTTTTGACCAACTTGAAATGGACTGCTTGTTTTCACCAAGGACTTTGACTTGTTCTTCATTCAGAAAAGAAGATAACTTGTTCTGTAATACCGTTACTTGTGTTTGCAGTTCTTCATTTAATAATTTTAGTTGCTTCTTTTCATCCGGAAACTGTTCGGGATCTGCAAACTCAGAATTTTCATTCTCAGCAACCTGATTTAAAAAAAAAAACAAGAATGATTAGTATTAAGCATTTCACTTTACTTTGTGCGGAAAATAAATACAAGAATGAATTTAGCTTAAAAAACAAGAAAATTAGAATGAAGGACAAGTAGAGCATATTTCCCAAAAACTAAGAGAGCTTGTTGTGTAGCTTTTTGATAGAATCATCATTTTTTTTCCTAGGGGATCAAAAGGGTACATACTTTTTGTATATTAAATTGAAAAACCAAAAAAAAAAAAAAAAAAACAAGCTCATGTGTGTAAATATATTAACTTCTCAAAGCTACAGGGTTTTCCTCTATGCTACTAAACTTTGAAAATATCGTCATAAGTACTACTGTCATGATATGATCCCCTCTTTAGATGTTATGCAAAAGCATATGCGACTATTCTGAGCAGCACCCCTCCAGGAAAAAATAAAAAACTATGGCTGGGTCTCTAGTAATAATTGTAAAAATATAGCATCTTTTATTACAAAAAAGGTGTGGTGGAGGGGGTCCTGATGGCAAACTGATCTTGTCTGCCTGCAAATAGCAGAGGAAGTTTTGAGTTTGATTCTCTTTGGTGCCCTACCAACCCTTTGTGTAATTTTCTTTCTTCGTGCTATAGAGCTTTCTTGTGTGTTAATACATTTTGAAAATCTCATCATCAGTACTGCTGCCATGATATGATCCAGATGTTATTAAAAAAAAAAAATCTGAGTATGAATACTGCCCCTCTCCTTCTCTCCAGAAAAATAAAACCTAGGACTGGGTCTCTAATCTTTGTCTTACTATGCTGATATCAGAATACAGGAGATGGAACTTTACATGCGGGACAAACACAACTCACAAATGTGTGAAATTTTTAAATAGCCAAGAAGCAATACTACTTTCCCGCAATTAAAAAAAACATTGCAAAAATTTTGTGGGACTCCCCACTTATATATCTGAATTTTAACTTTTTATTGTCTGAATTAATAATTTTAATCTATATGCAGGCTATAAAGGAGTGGAATATTAATCTGAAATAGTTATTTAATTTTGCAAAATGTGTGTCTATTTAGTTAAATAAGAGAAAAGTTATAAGGTTCTGAACAAAATGATAAAAAAATAGTAACACAGCAGGTAAACGTACAATATAGGGATATTCAAAAAGTATAAGCAGTCTAATAACATTTTTACTTTCTCGCAGTCTTGAAAATTTTTTACAATCTTTGGACTTTCCACTCAAGTAATAAGTTTCTGTCAAGACCTGATACATAATTTTAACTCTTTCATGTAGGCTATAACCCCCCCCCCCCTCTCCTGCAGTCTCTAGAGAACAAATTCTTGATTTTACAATGCAGCATGCCCTCAATTAAAAAGCAAACTTTGAACAGAAATAGCCTCTCTTGTTTTCTTTTTTTTTCTTGAAAAACAAAATTTGGAAGTGCATCAAACAACAAAGAACAAAAGCATTTTTACAAAATGTTACGTGTAATAAAAGTTATGACACAATTTTAGACGAACAAAACTATGCATCAAACAAGGAAATAAAAGCAATTCTAAGCTGCAGAGTGTCGGCCAGGGAAACTGAAAAGCGACAACAGAGGATTTGACTGTAAATATACACCAAATCTCTCTATCGCAACCATCCAGTCGTGCAGATCAAGCAGTTGTAGTTCTTCGATTCTTGAATTTCTTCTCATAAACCGCTTAAAACTATGGATATGATCCATGTATTTGATGCTCCAAGAACCCAACAAATTTTTCAAAGTCTTTGGCTTGAATCGCATTTTAAGTTCTACAGAAAATAAGTTTCATAACTGCTGTTAGTTTATTGTTAAAAAATTATAGCTCCTAAATGCTTGTTATGTTTTGAAGAAAACAGCAAGCATTTAAAATGTACATTCGAATCTATGTAAAATGAATTTCAATGTAACTTTTGTGAATCATACCTTTTCTTTGTTTATGTTTTCAAGAAGGCTTCCAGGTTTTGGGAGCCCTATTCCTTTAATTCGCCTTGGTTCCAACTGTAATGGTGCATTAGGCACATTAAATATAGTAGGGATAGCATCCTGTTTTAACTTCTTCCAATTATCTGCTCGGTTATTCTCAAACTGAGACGGTTCGAAGTGAACCTGCAATGATAAATAAACTTAGAATAGAGGACACACAAAGTAATAAGTCACAAATGCTCATTATTTCAAATAAAGTACAGAATTGAAAACACCAATGCATGTCGAAGATCATTATACCCCCCCCCCCTCAGGAGATATTCAAAACATTGCCCGATTACATGCAAGTTAAAAAACTTACAATAACTAACATCTTAAATAGAAAATAGGGTGGTAGTCACAGATCAACAGGTCACTGTTGATTTCGAGTCCCGATATTCGTGCTCTGAATTGAGTGTAAATCAACTTCAAAAAAATTAACTTACTTCAGAGCTTAAAAGTGTCAAAAGCACAAAAGTAATATCATCACACAAAGAAGTGCATTTTCAGCATTTTATGAATAGTGATAACAATGAATGTTTAGTGATTGTAAAAAAAAAGAAGATGAATTGAAAAAGTATTCTCTGAAAAGGGGTATATTTAAAATGCAAGACAAAGTGAAAGTCAAAATGTCGTAAAGCACTCTCTTAAACAGCTTTTTACATCATATCCCCGCTCCCCATGTGAAAGACCATACAACAAATTTCAGAAAGCGAAGTAACGACTAACTTGTTAAAGTTCCATATTAGATTTCTGGAAAAACCAGGCGGTCATAGAATGGGGAGGGGGGGTGGCAGCGTACCCAACATCAGTATATATTGTTTTTGTTGTTGACAAAACATCTCACTTAGCAGCTTTTAAAGTTCATCGGCAACTTGCTCTTTAAAAACTGTTCTTTAAAAATGGCGCCGAATTTGGCGCGATAAATTGAGAATCACTCATTACAAAGTACAGATTTTAATGTTAACATTTCGATTTCGGCAAAATGATTACGATGTTCCGAAAACAAAAGAAAATGTGCAGAAATAACAATTATTCGGTTAGTTGATTAACTACATTCATAAGCAAGCGAAAAGCAAACCAAACAGACTATTAAATATTGGTCGCGATTTTAGCAGACGACAAATATTCACTTGTTAGTACAGTGGTGAATTTTTTTTTTAAATATGGATTACGAATAGAAATCTATTAAATCAATGATTACTTGTAATAAATGCTATAGACTTGCACCGAAACTATTTAATTAGTACTATCAGAATTTGAAGGAATTTAAACTAGTTTGATTTCTGGCAACCCTTTTCGTTATTGCACTATAAATGTTTATAATTAAATTAGAAATTGAACATAAATGCACTGAAACGCTCCTGAAATAGTGTTAAAATACAGATTTCTTTCCATACTGAAAAATTAAAATTCGTATAGTTTATTAGGTAACGATTACTTACTTCGCAAAATCGAGCTCCAGGTCCAGGATTCCAGTTAGCTCGACGACAATTTATTATCCATTTTTTTCTTCTTTCTTCAACTTTCGGCAACCTAAACAAGCGGAATCCTTTCTCCGTGCTATTACTACAGTTTACTGCGGCACAACCACCCATATTTATTCTTTACAAATGCCTTGCACATACGAGCATATTCTACTGCACTCTACTGTATAATGGATCAACAGCAGACGACTTTTGATCCAAGATGGCGGATGCGTCGGCTCCTCTCTATAGGGGCCTTAAGCATGACATGAGAAAAAGAGGCTTAAGGGAACATGGGGGAGTGCGATACTTTGAGAAACAGGGCGTCGGAGGGGGTCAAATTTGTTGGGAAATCGTTGACAGACCGCCCCTGAGTAAATTTTAGATAGTGTAAATTAGATAAAAGAAGACATTGTTGTCGGTTGCGACTTTGCAACATGGCGCAAACATTTTCCATTAAGTTAAGGTCTGGGTTATGCAATGGGCCGGACCCAAATAGCATCAACTCATCGGATTTTGCTCGGCCGATCAACAAACTCCTCGTAAACTGATCCTGTAACGCACGATGACATCGTTCCGATCAGTATCCGAGCACGGTTTTCGATGAGCTACTTTTCATCCGAAAACGATATCCTTCCGATCAACTTTCCCGATGAAAATAAGATGAGCTATATTCCATCGGAAAACGATATCCTTCCGATCAAGTTTCCCGATGAAATTCCTCGGCACGGGACTGTTCTGCTCGTAAATTGCTCCAAATCTCATTGTATTCTCTTCGGATTTTGCTGCTCGGATTCTGCTCGGCCGATGAGACATATTGGATCATCGGCCGATGAGAATTTCATCGGGTTTCGATGAATGGCCGATCATCGGCCGATGAGATGATGCTGCTAGGGGAGTCAGTGTTGGAAGTCAGATTAATGTTTATTGAACACACCAATGTCTAACTACTTTGGCACTACCTATTGTCCATGAACGTAAGTAAATGAATATAGGGTTTATTGTTTTGTGCCAGCTAGGCTGGCAATTTGGGATGCGCTGCGTCATTCTGTGGGAAGTCCGACTTTCGCAGTGCACACATACCACAGGGGGATTTATAGGGTAGGCAAACATTCAGAGCACAGCAACAAATTCATACGAAAAAAGGACAAAGGCAGGAGAGAGGAAGTACATGCATGATCGAGCTGGGATTCGAACCCGGAACCTAATCATCCGGGTCAGACTTTTCTAACCACTACACTGTAAAAAATAAATGTTGTTTTTACAGTATAATACAGCTAATTTTATAGTGATAAACTGTAAAATTTGCTAATTTTACAGTAATAAACTGTAAAACTGCTAATTTAACAGACTATTACCGTGCATTTTACAATTTTAAATTGGAACCTCAGCTGGCAGTATTATACTGTTGTTTTTACAGTATAATACAATTAAACTTTAGAGCAATAAACTGTAAAATTTCTTACTTTACAGTGAAACTGTAAAATTGCTAGTTTTGTAGTTTATTACTGTGCATTTTACAGTTTTAAATTGGAACCTTGGCTGCCAGAATTATACTGTAAAAACAACAGTTCATTTTTTGCAGTGTAGACAAGGTGTCCGGCGAATGAATGCAATGTCGAAATTCAACGCACGTCATTTTGTGATGAGTGAAATTGGTGTTTTAAAAAATTTAAAAGTCTTCATGAAATAATTTGAATAAATAAATGACCTATGTGAATTTGAAAAATGGTTTCTTATTGTGTTATATTTTCAGGTTTGGGACGAAGAACTAGCAGCTGTGGCGCAGAAGCACGCTGATCAGTGTATATTTCAACATGATTGTCCCGATTGTAGATCTGTTGGTAAATAACCTTTTTTAAAATGTCTAATATTGGAAAAAATTTCACTCAAAAAAATAACTGTCTTAAAGAAGGACTGCTACATTACCTAAACTCTAAAATATTTATTCACTGTAATAAAAAAAGAAAAAAAAAACATAAAATTTAGTGTTACACAAACTGCTATACTAATTGTGTAAGCCATAAAAGCTAAATAATAAATCCGAAGTCATTCTTTTTTAAACCATACGAGATGAAGTAATTTCTGTAACCCCCCCTCCCCTCGCGTTGTGACAACGGCTTTTCTTCTCAAAATACATTCCATATAGCCGGGTGAATATTAAATAAATGATAATAAACTTAGAATATATAACGAAAAAGAAATGACGAGAATTAAATTAGAAAAATAGATGCTATCAATCAGAAATTGCGGTTCAGCATTTTATACGTCACTATTTTTAAAAACTCTTTAAAGTAAAATATCAAATTTAATAAAATTTGAAAGTATACGCTATTTTTCGACAAAAGAAAGGGAGAAAAAAGGTATACGCCATATACTCCAGTACAATACACCAGTACAATGCTGGATAATGTCTGATTCGGGACCTGCTATTTTCTAACTCTCTCTCTTTCTTCTTCTTCGCAATATTTTCTCGTAGAAAAGACTTATAATAGAAGGGTTTGGAGGATGAAGAGGCTATGTTACATTTTTCGATACCCGAAACGTAAATCGCACATTCTCAATCAATTATTTTCTCATTAAAAAAATAATAAGAACACATTTTCTCATAAGTTACATCGTGAAAATATGCCCTTGTTTTGCCCCCCCCCCCTCCTGTCTTTTTGGATACTGTGTTTGAGCACCCCCACTGATTTTCGAAATTCGGCGCCACAGACTCAAACAACAAAACTTTGAACTTTAATTACTCTAAATTTGGGTTTTGTTACATAACCCCTTCATCTCTCAAGATCTTCAGTTTTGGTTTAGAAAATCATCATCTGTAAGCAACGATTTAGCATAAATGCACAAAATAGCTGTCGCCACCTATCAAAATGATGATTCAAAAGTTAAAACATCCGCGATGCATCTTATCGTATTATTTATCGATGAAGATAAAAAAATCAGGAACATTCTTGAAAAAATATTTTCGCTGTTTCTGCTTTTTTCTTCCAGTTTTCCCAATGAAAGATATGACTCAGTTATCGCATGTGGGTTTTGAGGATCAATGAGTAAAAGCAAAACTTTTTTTTAGTGTCAAAGGTGGAAGTAAACTTTCACCACCTCGGCGG
>JAXGGA010022883.1:0-14283 GCA_038373865.1 Uloborus plumipes
TGGTGTGAAGTCCGACTTCCACAGTACACGCATGCCATAGGGACCCGTTTATAGGGTAGGCAACTTTTTACACAACACATTCACACACAGAAAGGACAAGGACAGGAGAGAGAAAGCATATCCATCATGCCCAAGCCGGGACTCGAACCCGGGGCCACACCATCCATGGCAGACTATACTCTGACCACTAGACAAGGTGGCAGGCACTGACAACAGTGATATAAGTTTTGAGCTTTTGACAGATTTAATTATAACAGCAAAATTAAATAAAACTTCGTCAGGCGGTTTGAAGCCATTTAGTATAGGTAATTCTAACAAGCATAATTCATGTTTTATGCTAATGAACATTTATATCATTACTTGATCATAACATTTTTTTCAGTCATGATTTTTTTCAGACCAACTAAAGAAAAGAATGCCAGACAAGTACTCGAATGTAGAGGAAACTATGATGACAAAAATAAAGCTCATACTTTTTTCGTTCCCCGGATTTTCCGTTTGTAATTTATGAAAAAATACTGTCATGCAAATAAATATTCTTCAGAATTGTGTTTTGGAAATTCATTTCAGAAAAGTTTTATATGATCCAAAAGTTTGATTTTCTTCTTTTCAAAATCAACAATTTTTCAACAATAAAAAGCTTAATAAAAACGTGCCAAATAATAAGCGCCAATTGTATCCACTGGCCTCAAGTGAGTGACGTCACAAATCAGACAGAAGGCTTGGAGTTTCGATGGTAACGGGCCAATTACTATAATTTTCTGAAAATATTGTGAGAGTTATTGGCCACAGCAAAACTTTGGAGTTATACTCAAAAATTTAGTAAATTTTCAAGACTTAACTCTATACGTAAATTTAAACCACTGAAGAAAGAGCAACTTGTACGGAAAATGGATCTAGTATTTCATTTTTGCGTAGAGATATGCCTTGAAAATCGACTAAATTTGATTAATTAATATCTCCTGTCCTAATTAACGGACAGAAACGTACTCAAGCTTTTCTTTTTCAGAAAAAAAAACCCTTTCCAGCGATATATAATGTTATGGGGTGGAGGAAGGTTTTCCTCCCTCAATTATGGCGGATACACCAAAAATGATACTAATTAATTAATTTAAAAATAACTAATTCGAAATTAAAAATTTGGCTTTCGAGGTGCATTACACGGGGATACGTTCGAATTTTTGGGCCAAGTTTCAGGTCTGTGGGTGCTGTGGGGGCTTCTGGCCAGCGGTTACAAACAAACGAACACCGTCATCTTTATATACAGAGTGTCCACTCCTATCGTGGACCAATAGCTAATTTCTTAACCGTTAGAGATACGCATATAGTTTATTTAAGAAAAAATCTCCAAATTACGAAAGGAATTTTGGGTCTATTCAATGTTTTTCAAAAAATTAAATTTTGAAAGAGTTACGAAATTTAAATTTTTATACAGCCCCCTAGTCCTATCAATCATATTTAGTAAAATATTCTTGACACTGTAGCGTTTAAAACTAAAAAAAAAATCACTCTTCTACCACAAAAATTGACCGAGTTATGACGTTTTGAAAAATCAAGATTTTGCATTATTTCATGACGTCATCGAGAAATCGCTTAAGGGACCGCATGTGAAATCCTTCAAAATCTTGATTTTTCAAAACGTCATAACTCGGTCAATTTTTGTGGTAGAAGAGTGATTTTTTTTAGTTTTAAACGTTACAGTGTCAAGAATGTTTTACTAAATATGATTGATAGGACTGGGGGGCTGTATAAAAATTTTAATTTCGTAACTCTTTCAAAATTTGATTTTTTGAAAAACATTGAATAGACCCAAAATTCCTTTCGTAATTTAGAGATTTTTTCCTAAATGAACTATATGCTTATCTCTAACGGTTTAAAAATTAGCTATTGGTCCACGATAGTAGTGGACACCCTGTATATAGAAAATTAGCTGTATTATACAGTAAAAACAACATTCATTTTTTACAGTGCATGAATGAAATGCCAAAACTAGTTTAATTTAGTTTTATAAACTGCAATGTGATTTTTGTCAACTTTCAATGATGTTAAAGGGAAGAGTTTTCGAGAGTTCTCACCCGGAAAGATTCAAGCTCTTGAAACGAAATGTATGACAGGGTCATTCCATGTCAAGTGATCCAAAATCTGACAAAAATGTTACCTTACATTTTTGTATTTATTTGAAATTTGGCTCATCAGTTGTACCCTTGGAGGTAATCAAAAGTCCCAATTTTTAGATTTTTATCACTTTTATTTGAGACGTTGAACTTTGGAAAAACCCTCGTTTTTTCATGGATGCTTGAACATAGAAGGGACCATAACTCAGCGCCAAATATAGATAGAACGATTTGGTAAACGGCATTTTAAAGTGCGTTAGTTGCTGCTTAATCTGATATGCAACATGACTAATTTTATGAAAATTTTATTTTTTAAAATATGAATTTAAAATTTAAATTTCTCAAAAACCATATAATGATTTTTTTTTTCAAAAATTCTCAAAATTCTTGCGTATTTTATCTTGATTTGTACAAATTTTTAGCTTGGGATCTCAATGGGATCATATTTTTTTGAATTTTTTAATAAACTTGTATAGGAAAACAATGATATTTTTTAGCTTCTATTTATTTAAATAGTAAGTTCTCTTGCTTCTAATGGTCTAAAAAGTAGTAAGTAAACATGACTATGCTTGAAGTGAGCTGGCATTGAACTTGTAGATTGGTCAGGTTCCACCCCCCCCCCTTCACAACCACTCTTTTTTATTTCAAAACTTCAAAATGTTTAAAAAAAAACTCTTTGATACAAAATGAATAGTAAACTTATTTTAAGTTGGTAAATGGGTTTCCTTATAACTAGACGAAGTATCTCCCCTCGCCTCATCCAAATATATCATTAACACTATACTAATATGACGTCTAACCTGGGGATTGAATTGAGGATTATTTTCACCCTAGGTATATATTGTTTTTCAGACGAAGTGTTTCTTTTTCGATCCGAACTTCACAAAGTGTACTTTCATTCAATATCTGAAATTTAACTTATGATTCATTTCATCGCCTACCCAGCACCAATCTTCAATTTTGGAGGGAGGAAAGAAATGATTCGCCCCAAGATCATAGCAAACAGCAAAATAGCAGTTTCTCCTTGTTCTCATTGTTTTTTTCTATTCTTTTCGCACAAAACTGAAAAGAAATCAAAGTATCAGATCATATGTCTGTCCTCATAACTCTTTCCACAACATCTAGTGTGCAGCTGTTATTTATTTATTTTTTAATTGTTTGTTTTCTTTTTCATTTTGTTGTAAAGGAGATAAATGCAGCAAGATATATCTATATACAAGTATTTATATCAATTATCGATTAAACAAACAGTGCTTTTTCGAGCATAACCTCCCATGTTGTTTAACTTCTTTACAGATTGCTCTCACCCCATTACCCTACCTACCCTCTCCAGACTTTTATTTTGTATCATCCCCCCTCCCACCATTTCAAAGCCTTAGTCTCTACTGATGTTTGGTAGTGTTTCAGTTTGTTCTGTTTGTAACTCTATTAGCTCGTGAGCTTTGTCGAATAAGAGAAAAGAAAGGCAGCTATGGGGACTGACATATGACCTGATGCTACTTTGTTTTCTTTTCAGTTTTGTGTGAAAATAATGGAAAACGTTATGAGAACAAGGAGAAACAGTGCTATTTTGCTGTTTGCTATGACGTCTTGGGACGAACCATTTTTTTTTCTCCCTCCAAAATTGAAGATTGGTGCTGGAGTAGAGGATGAAATTAATCATAAGTTTAAATTCAGATATTAAATGAAAGTACACTTTGAAGTTCGGATTGAAAAAGAAACACTTCGTCTGAAAAACAATTTATCCCTTAAGTAAAAATAATCCTCAAATCAATCCCCAGATGAGACGTCATCGTCATATTAAAAGTGTTAATGGTACATTTGGATGGGGGAACGCGGATGTACTTCGTCTTGTTATAAGGAAGCCCATTTACCGTCTTAAAAAAGTTTACTATTCTTTTTGTATCAAAGACGGATTTTTTTAAACACTTTGAACAGTTTGGGAGGGGGGATGGTTGGGCCGGGAAAAGAGGGGGAGGCTGATCAATCTACAAGTTCATGCCAGCTCACTTCAAGCGTAGTCGTGTTTACTTACTACTTTTTAGACCATCACAAGCAAGAGAACTTCCTATTTAAATAAATAGAATCTAAAAAATATCATTTTTTTCCAATACAATTTTATTAAAAAATTCAAAAAAATATGATCCCATTGAGATCCCAAGCTAAAAATTTGTACAAACAAAGGTAAAATACACAAGAATTTTGAGAATTTTTTGAAAAAAAATTCATTATATGTTTTTTGAGAAATTTAAATTTGAAATTTAAATTTCATTTTTTAAAAAATAAAATTTTTATAAAATTAGTCATGTTGCATATCAGATTAAGCGGCAACTAACGTACTTTAAAATGCCGTTTACCAAATCGTTCTATCTATATTTGGTGCTGAGTTATGGTCCCTTTTATGTTCAAGCATCCATGAAAAAACGAGGGTTTTTCCAAAGTTCAAAGTCTCATAAATAAAAAAATAAAAGAGATAAAAATCTAAAAATTGGGACTTTTGATTACCTCAAAGGGTACAATTGATGAGCCAAATTTGAAAGAAATACAAAAATGTAAGGTAAAAAACGGTTGATCACTTGATACGACCCGACAGTCTTTTATGATGTTGGAAAGGAAGGGGGAAGAGAGTTAACGACTAAAATTATACGAACACACCAAAAGTATAATTTTGGCCAAGGTGTGTAGAATAAGCTACAATTGCTGGAAATAAGGGATATAATCCGAAATCTGTACAAAATAAGGTGCTTTGGAGTTTCCACTTCAGGTTCCTACTACAGTGGAGAGAAAAATCAATGGTAAGACATCAAATAAAAGTATGATTCACTATTGACTATCATTCAACTTTTAATTCCGTTATTACATTTTCATTCTTTATGCGGACGGTTATAAAACCACTCTGCTAAAATTGTTTATAAAGAGTTTTGAAAATGTGTACACAGCTCAATCTTGTATTCATTGGTGCCGATGGTTCACTGCATTGATTCTTTCAAGTTCAAGATGTATTCCTCGTCCTGAGTCCTGAAGTCGGATTCATCTTCAAACTTCATGATGTCGGTATTCCTCTTCCTGAGTCCTGATGTAGGATTCATCTTCAAGTCCATGATGTCTTTATTCCTCGTCTTGAGTATTACTGTCGGATTCATATTTCAAGTCCACGACGTCGGTATCAATCGTCCGGAGCCCGGATTTCGGATTCTTCTTCCAAGTCCATCACATCGGTATTCCTCGTCCTGAGTCCTGCTGTCGAATTTATCTTCTAAGCCCATGATGTTGCTGTCCTTCTTAATTGGCTGAGAAGAGTCTTAGCTTGAATCACCACTTCAGGGAATCATCCGTATCAGGGAACTCGGCCGAGATATAGAATATAGGACTGTCATATCTTTACAACAATCGTCCTGTAACAGGCAAAAATCCCCACTTGGACATCTATGCGCCATTTAAGCAGTGTCACACCAGGTTCGTTTTTTGATGCAGACGTCAAAACTAAATTTTCTCCCTGGAAATACAGTTTAAAAAAAAGAAAAGAAAAAAAAAAAGAAATGACAGCAAAAAAGGAACTAGCCTTTTTTGAATTTTGGCATCTTGACTTCAAATTATGTTTTTCGTAATGACGAACTACGATAAGACCCTACTCGTTGCTTTTCTTGCTTCTATAAATGAAATGAAATGGAAAAGTGATTTGCACCCTACTTGTTATGACTGATTATTTTTTAGTTTAGTAAATACCTGGCATAACCATAAAAAAAAAAAGAAATGGTGAGTTGGATGTGTTAGCGGTAATAAAGATATTGTTTTACGGCCAATTGCTACCCGTACACTCATCACAAAGGTTATATTTACAGCGTATTATACCGTTATGGTGTTTCAATTTCTTATTAATTTTAAATGATGGGATAAGTTAATAAGTTAACAAATGTGTAGCACTGTTCTTCTACGTCAAGAACATTGAAAGATTTATTATTATTGTTAGGGTTTGAAGCAAATTGCTGCGAACACATTTTAAATTTATTGAGTGTCATTGTATTTAAAGGAAATGAAAATTAAAAACTTTTTATCTTCTACACTATACAACATTTTGAAATAAAGAAAAAACAGATTAAGAAATAATTTTAAAATTTAAATAATTTTAAAATTTAAATAATTTTAAAATTTAAATAATTTTAAAATTTAAATAATTTTAAATTTAAATAATTTTAAAATTTAAATAATTTTAAAATTTAAATATAGTGGGTCGCATCCACGTCACTGCTTTTTATAGTGGGTCGCATCCACGTCACTGCTTTTTATAGTGGGTCGCATCCACGTCACTGCTTTTTATAGTGGGTCGCATCCACGTCGCTGCTTTTTATAGTGGGTCGCATCCACGTCACTGCTTTTTATAGTGGGTCGCATCCACGTCACTGCTTTTTATAGTGGGTCGCATCCACGTCAGTGTTTTTATAGTGGGTAGCCTCCACTACACATACGCACACACACACTGACACACACTAACAAACTGTCACACATACAAAAATTATCAAAATGACTTCGACTTACCTCAAGACATTCAACGCCATCGAAATTGGAAATTTGAGAATTTTAATAGATTCAGTACTTTTTTCTTTTTATTAGATATAAATAAATGTATGAAAGAGTAAATTTCTTGCTGAGAAAAAGAAATGAAGGTATCGGAGCTGTGAGACATGTTTTTATTCTTGAATAAATAAGGATAAGGCTAAAAGGTTAAAAAGGCAAAAGTTTTGAAACAGCGTCAACAGGCCATATAAATCATCAATATATTTAGGACAACAGTGCTTGAAGTTAAACAGTACAATCCGAAATTAGTCCGAAAAATCTTTTCTTGAGTGGAGACAAAACAGTAACTCAAAATCGTCTTCAGATTAAGCACAACAGTCCTAAAAAATCCCATTATAGAATGAGGATATTAGTCTCAAAAATTCTTTATATAATAAAAGAAAATAAAGAACATGCCAAAAATTCCTCATTGGGATAGCTTTCAGCTTCTAAAAATATCCATTACTGTTTCCAATAAACAAAGAAAATACAGTAAGTCCTCAATTAACGAGCGTTAATTTCACATAGAGTTTGATTATCTCGGTTTAAATTTTTACGTTTTTATTTTATTTTACGGGCAGCAGTTTTTATTTTACGAGGAAGCGGCATTGCAAACAGAAAATGTTTCTTTCCTTCAAAATCCATACGCTAACTGTGCTTTTCCACTTACCGATGCGAGCACCCGTCGTTCTTTCCGCGTCGGCACAATAAGTCATCTATTTACTTTTTTTTTTCATTAGCAAAAAATTGCGATGGCATACTCAAGGATAACGGCTAAAAGGATAAACAGTTTAATAGGCGGCACGATATCGTACGTATATTGTTCTAGTTTTATCGGCCGATTTTTTTTCTTATCGCGTTGTTAAATGGAAAAGCGCTGTAAGGTTGCAGGCTTAGAACAACATTTTGGCGTGCTAATGAGCGAGAATGGTGCACTGAATTCATTTTTTGTGTCTAGTTTGAGAGCCCTTTCTTAAGTTAAGTAACTCGCACAATTGAAGGGCTTGAAAGATGAAGGGGTTTAAAACCAAATTGCGAGCATTAAAGTTTAAAGTTTTATTGTTGCAGCCTTTTTGTTTTCAGGTTTTGTCATGAAGTTAGTCGAATGACATCTACTTTTTGATATACCACATTTTATTTGCTTACATGTATTCATTGCTTACCTTTGTCCAGATTGTATTCAAAAATGTAACATAGCCCCTTCATCCTCCAAACCCTTCAATTGAGAGCTCACTCAGAAAGAACTTTCAGAAGTGACAAAGAGAATGAAACCAACGAGGATACTGACATCAATGAGACAACTGAAAACCAACACATTGAAAGTATTGCGACATTTCTTGAAAATTGCTAATCATCTGTCTGCTTGAAAGCGAGGGAAGGTCTATGTGCGTGGCGAGAGAAATCACGGATGCGTTAATGGCCTACAAAGAGAAAAATTACTGATGAGTGCGAACAGACAATTTTATAGATATAGTTCACATTATAGTAACTGTCTCCTGCTCATTTTTGCAAAAATTTTGTGTTACCCACTAAGCATAATGAAAATATTTCAAGAAGTTTAAGTTAACATGTAAAATAGGAACAAAATTTGTTAGTTTATTTTTTCATGATTAATGCATTGATTCATTTATTTTTGCATTCATTTGATGAACATTACTGTTAATCATTGAATAGGTTTTTTTTTAATTACAAACGATTGTTTGTATTTTTCACTTTGCTCCATGGTTTTTTGAGGTGGAAATTTTCCACCATTTTTTGAAGGTACAAAATAAATGCCAAAATTGAAAAATAATATTTTAGAGCAAGTTGTATTACAAAATACTTCCAAGTACAAGTTGTATTACAAATTCCTTCTTCATGTACAACAATTTTCGGAACGAATTTCTAATTTGTTCATTTTGAAACAGATCAGGTATTTTAACTATTTCACTTTGCCCCACATTCCCCTACTTTTTTTTCTTTAATCTTTAGAGCTATATTTATATTTCGACAGGGAATCAATCATATGTATACGAATTTAGTTAAAGTATTATTGCTAAATGGATATCACTGCAAACTGAAAAAATATTAGGGGCATTTCACAGCATTTGTGACATAGGGGTGTCCGTAACAAAACTTTTTAAAAGTTCAAAATTTTTATATATATATTGAAAAAGTACATTCTAATGTATATGAATATCATATTGTTTTCATAGTTCACTTTATATTATGTTTGTAATTGCACTCAGAACATTGAAAATGCAATTTTCACTGTTACGGACTCTACATTGAGTTTTTCTTTAAATCTGGCTTAAACCGATTTTTAAGCCAAAACTGGTACTTGAGACAGATAAAGTAAAGGCTCAACTCTAATATAGCTAACAATTTTAATCAAAAGGTGCGTTCTATAAAAAAATTATGGATTGTGAAAATGATGACTGTAGAGTCCGTAACAATAATTGGAATAAAAGTTTAGTTTTTAAAGAAAAATTCAATGTAGAGTCCGTAACAATGAAAATTGCATCTTCAATGTTCTGAGTGCAATCTCCATATATTATTTCTCTAAGCCGAATCCTATACCCGGTCGAAACTCGCTCATTTCTTTATCGAATTGCATGAAAATTTATGATTTTGAAGCTTATCCAGCGGGCTATTGACGAAAATTAGACCCACCCTCTAAAAAGTGTCGGTTCGTTTTTTATTCGAACTTCAATTTTTGGGCACAAAATTGACTCTATCTAGCGAAATAATTGTCGTATCGTCTCCATTTTGATTTCATTCGAAAGATTAAAAAAAAACGCGTTCTTTAGAACGTTTCTCCGCTAGCGCCGCGTAACGATAATCTCGAAAATCCACGTTTAAGCGACTTATAAGCGATTGAAGTTTGAAAAGTTAAATTTTTTGCTCAACTGTTAAAATCGTTACCAAAGTTGTTCAAATCATTTTTAAATGCGACATTTCAAGCCAAGGCTTAGCTCGGTAAACCTTAATTGTAACTTTTATTGTTTCAAAATACTATGGTAGTTTTGCGATAACGTTAGTATTTAGTTTAGTAGTAGCCTTGGGTATTTGATTTTAATATAGGGTATCACTTTGTAGTAGTTGTAAAAATGAACGTGTCTTTGATCTCTTTGAAAAGTTGTCAGAACGACGGCAGTAGATGGCGATGTTGTGCAAACGTACAAGATTTTACAATGCCAAGGAACAGGGTACCAACAGGCAGACTAACAGGAATGTGTGTTGTAGATATGCTTTGGCCTTCGCTTCAGTCAAAGTGGACTCAGTTAACATTCCTGGCAGAGGTCCATATTGTTTTAAACTACTACTACATGGTCAAGTGTACCATATGATCGGGAAGTTGCAACCTCCGGCAGGGACTACACCAACTTACGCTAGACTTTTCTTTATAGATTTCGACACTGCGCTGCAACTTCGGGCAGATAATGAAGCCAATAAAAATTGTCGTATTACATTTTAAGTTTAGAGTTTTTTTTTTTTTTTTTTTTTTGCGGAATTCCGCACGGGTCACCTAGTTACAAACATAATATAAAGTGAACTATGAAAACAATATGATATTCATTTACTTTAGAATATACTTTTTCAAAATATATAAAAATTTTAAACTTTTAAAAAGTTTTGTTACGGACACCCCATGTCACAAATACCGCCTTATTAATATTGCACTTTGCCCCACATTCCCTACACGCCTTTTTCTTTTGAAAGAGTTGTTTGACTTTGAAGTTGAATTCTTAAGGCGGCATCACAAATAGGAAAATTCATTTAGCGCAGCTACCAATTCAACCACAAATTCAACTTCTCATTCAACTACTTACCAGAAGTAGCGTAGCAGCCGGCTGTTTTATGGCAGAAGTTGTCTGGACAATAGAACTTGTGATTGAATTGGGAGTTGCTTTTAACGAATTTTTCTTTGCGTGATTCTGTTTCATTAGCTCTTGAAAAAAAAAAAAACACTTGACGCATTATAATCACTGTAAAGCTTGTATTTCAGATTGAATTATCTCCTTATAAGTTTGAATGATGCTTCACGTGCTTTACTTCTCATGTTCAATATTTTGGAACGGGATTCCTGTCGAAAGTGTTAATTGATGTATATAAACTTACTTCACAAGAAATCTTCCACAAAAATTCTTGAATCTGCCCAAAAAGTTCACGTTATTATCGGTAAGAGTAAAACATTGCAATAAACCACGAAATTTTACGCAAAATGAATTTGCAACATACTGAAGTTCGTTATTTCGACAACAATAAGTTTTTTTTATTGGTGTAACTATTCAATTTTGTTTTGAAATGATTAATTGCAACACATAAATACATTCTTAAAGACTGTCTCTTCACTTTTGATACAATCCAACAATGGATAAATCTTCTACTTATATAGCTTGGGAATTATCCATATTTTTAATGCTTCTGTCAAAGAAATAATTAAAAGTTTAACTTACATTTTCTTCTTGATTACATTGGGCTGAGAAATTGCAAGATCATATTAATTGCAATAAATTAAGGTCTCACACACAATTGCGATTTAAATTCACAAAAACATATATCAGAACAGTTTCCCAAAGTGTGGTCCGCGGACCGCCGGGGGTCCGCGGGCTAATGCCACGTGGTCCGGGGTGCTATCGTGCTAAAATGTAAAACATAATTGGAATAGAAAGACGAGTAACAATACTTTATTTCAAAACGAAAGCACATTTACAAATAGCAAAAAAAAATTTTGTTTACGAACAAGCAGGGAGCAGCAAAGGCCCCGGAACCTTCGATTTTTGCACATAAATAATAAAATAACATTTCGTATGGACATTAGACACATTTCCAATAATAAAATATTATTTCGTGTGTATATTATGTTTGATATTGCATTTCTAAAATCTAATACGGAAGGGAACTTTCTGATTTCCTGACCTACTAGCGAGCGATATTTAACTTCATTCTGATTAAAAAAAAAGGTTCTCTTCTCTTTTTAAAGTCAATGAGGGAAATAGAAACAAGTAAACACGCCTCACATTAATTTTGTGTGCAAGAAACAAAATAAATGTAGCAAATCAAGTTTTTCCTCCTTTTGTTAATGCTCGGAGGGGGAGGGGGGATCCGCAAAGTTAATGAATATTCAGGAGGGGAGTCCGCGGAGGTCTGCTGGACTTTGGGAACCACTGTCTTACAATAGTAAAATTTTTATAAGACAGTGGGGATTAATAATAATAAAAGTATTATAAGACATTCGCGGGGCGGATAATCAAGAGTTTACTGCACTAGAAAATTGGTAACAGAAGTTAGAGAGAAAAAACACGCACCTCAAAAAAAAAAAAAAAAAAAAGGTAGAAAAACCATTAAAGCTGATGTTTCAATACATAACATTCCGAAACAGCTATTGAAACTTATTGTACACCTATTAACTGTGTTTTAGATAAAATACAAAAAATGATTTTTGAATCTAAAGCCTATTTTTGTGAACTTGATTCGCACTAAAAAGTATGAAATAAAATAAATACTGTCGTCCAACCCCCTCCGAAATTTTTCAAAACTAAAACAAAAATGCTTTCCATAGGTTTTCACTAAAAACATTAATATTGCTATTTTATTTCAATGTTCATATTTACTTTGAAACTGCATTTGAAAAATGAAATTATCATCTCTATCTCTTCTCTATCTCTATCTCTACTCTCTACTAATAATAAAGCTGAAGGTGGTTCTGTCTGTCCTTCTTTCTTTCTTTCTGTCTGTCTGTCTGTTACGCGCGTAGCGCCAAAACCGTTCGGTCGATTTTCATGCCACTTGGCACAAAATTAGTTTGTAGCATGTAGTTTTGCACCTCGAAGCGATTTTTCGAACATTCCATTTCGTTCTTTTTCTATTCGAATTCTTAGAGGAAATTCGATAAAATAGGGAAGAAATATTCCATACACATTTTCAAGTCTTATGTCATTCGAAAGCTTGAAATTTTCTGCACAAAATGACGTTTTTTCGAAGTTTCTACGATCATCAGGAGAGCTGTAACAATTGTTTTTAGAATCCCGAAATTCAAGGCTTACCTTCAGTAAAGCAAGCCAAACGATTCTAAAATGGCTTTGCTCGCGAATAAAATTTGTTTGAAAATAGAGATGAAATGAATTATTTTATCAACGGAAATCAACTTTTCATGTTGTTACCATGGTTACGTTTTTATTTCGTTCTTTTTCCCTTAATAATTTTAAAAACGTATTTGTTTTTGTAACAATCCAAACTCCAAGCCTTATTAAAATTAGTCAAATGAAATATTAAAAACCGTGATAAGATGGCACCTGTCAATCAAATGAGAAATCGAGTCCTTTCCTTAAAATACAGGATACCATTCTAAATTTATCGTCTGCAAAACATATTTTACTTCATTATTAATTTATTTCAATACTAGCCGGGTACCCGGCCCTGCCCGGGTTTCGGCCGGGTATGGCGTTTTAGTGACACTCGTTCATGAATTTTTCAACATTAAAGTGCATATCATACACACAATGGCTACTTCTGTAAACAATAGCATTTTTTTCTGACTGGATAAACTAAAAAACTGTATTACACACCTTAAATACAAATGCAAGCTACAAATAATGTTTAGGTAAATCAGAAATGTTATAAGCTTGGTACAGGGTGCGGCGGAGAAACTTGCAGACTTGAAAAGTCAACTAAGGGAAAAGTAATCATGTATCAGTTTACTACTTTTTATAAGATATGGTACCCATTCTGAATTTTTATATTAGTTAGATTTAAAAACTACATCGGGAAGAATGACGGCCCCTGTTAATGATGCACTCATGTACCCTAGATTTGTTGCACTCTTTCGAGCATGTCGACTGATGGGATGTTGGTGATAGTAAGCCGGATGTTGTTCTTCAGGCGTTGCAGGGTTAGGGGCTTGTCGTTGTAAACGATCGATTTGAGATACCATGCATAAAAAATAGTCACAGAGTGTCAAATCGGAAGAGCGGGCCGTCCACGGTACGTCACCTTTCAAGGAGACGTTATCACTCAACTGGTGAACTACAGCAAGTTTGTAGGGATGAAACTGGAGTTCGTTGTGAAGAATTCGTCTCATTGTCCAATCAAAAACCCCTCAAAGCAGCAGCGTGTTTACGCGCCGAACGCCTGGGAGAGCACAAAAACGACTCCCTCACTTTTTCGACGTTTTCTAGGGTTCTGGAAATCCGTTGACCTCCTGGGCCTCTTTTTGCCACCCTCTCACTTTCCCTGAATGTTTTCACCCACGAAACAGTCGATTCCCAGCCAGGAATGGGAACAACGTGCTGAATTTCGAACCGGGTTCGGAAGGCACGTTGAGTGGCGACCACCGAAAGATTATTTGAAAAGTAAGATTCGGCGGCGAACGTTCGTTGCTCCTTTGTCCAACGCATGGCGACAACTAAACTATGAGATAACAAAACTTCAGGACCCTCTCTTTAAAATGAGACTCTTCCCACTCCTTGCTAATTAGCATCCAATTAAAATCAGCAAGTTTGTGTCGCAATCAATGTCGCATCCTGTAAAATCAATCGCACTGGAGTCAAGTATTTCCAAACATTACACGTAAAATAAGTCCCATCATTAGTTTATATCCTTGCGACTACATTGGTGAAAACATCTTATGTAC
>JAXGGA010022884.1:0-14282 GCA_038373865.1 Uloborus plumipes
GAACAGAGCGCTCTTCGGGGCCCCATCCCGGTTAAACCACGAGTTGTGGTATGTACGGGGGGGGGGGGGAACCTTGGAGTGTGAAGTGAAGTGAAAGTCAAAACAAACTGTAACCAAATGCGTACTGGAGAACAGGGACTCTGCATCCATTCTCATCAACCCCTCCCGCGCTTTCGGTGCCAAATGAAATGAAATTGGGTGTGATTTTACGGTGAGCATGGATTAAATAAGGTTGTGTTTTTTAAAACAAATTACGGCTGTTTTAAATGCGTAATTGCAACCAAAGGCAAAAAATGCTTTTCAAGTTTATCTAAATACGTACTTCGCATTTTAGAAAAAAACACGAGTTTACAAACCTCTTTTTTTTTTAACCGAGTGGGCTCGGTCCCCAGGTACTGATATCTGACACCAGCTGATGCTGTAGAGTAGGAACAAACCATACTGCTGTAGAAAGTTTCCCAATAAGTGCGCTGGAAAGTGCTCTACATGAAGGACTATGAGTCAGTGTTTAAAAAATATTACATGCGTTCCCAAAAAGGTTCAGAAAGCTTGATGTACCAAATAGGTCTTTTGAAAAGTGATCTCAGAAGTGTTTTGTTAACAGTTTCAAAACGTGTTCTTCAAAGTGTTCTCAAAAAGGGGTTTCGGAAACCATTATCAGTTTTCCTAAATAAGAGTTAGCTTTTTTTCTTAAATATCTCTGAATCAGAAACATTTGCTTTATAACTTGCCCCCTATCCACTATGTATGTTAGAATTTGTGGCTTTACGCTGGTGTGTTTTATAATAAGCTAAATCTCTTTACAGTTCTAGGAAGAAGACATGGGATACTTTCCTCCTTTACTAGATTTGAAAATATGGCTTCTAATAGTGTTGGCGGCGGAAACGGCTTATGCTCATTGTTGTCATCATTATTATCCTCTTTACTATCCTGTTCACGTTGGAGGGTACGTTCGTTTTCAAGTTGTAAATATCATACAGTATATTAATTGTTAAAACTATCATATAGATACATTCTAAACACTATTACTAGATTTATTGTAAACATAGTGAATCATATCAGAGTTTAAAAAATGTTTTGTTCTTTGTAAAAATATGACGTTTCTAAGAATTGTTTTTGACCATCTTATACGATGCTTTATTTCAGGGGAAAACAACACATAGTAATTCACACGAAATCAGATCATCACCATCATCATCATCATTCCCACGGCCATCACCATAAACATGGACATCACCATGGACATCACCATGGCCACCACCACCAGCACGGTCATCATCATGGACATCATCATGGGCATCATCATGCTCATCAGCATGGCCATCACCATCATCATGGACACCACCATGGTCATCACCACGGCCATCATCACGGACACCATCATGGTCATCATCATCATCATGGACATCACCATGGACATCATCATGGCCATCATCATGATCATGGTCATCATCACGGTCATCATCATGGCCACCATCATGGCCATGATCATAAACATGACCACGGGCATCATCACGGTCATCACCATGGACATCACCACGGTCACCATCATGGACATCACCACGGGCATCATCATGGACATCATCATGGCCACGAGCATGGACATCACCATGGACATCACCACGGCCATCATCATGGCCACCATCACGGCCATGATCATAAACACGGGCATCATCACGGCCATCACCATGGGCATCATCATGGTCATCACCATGGGCATCATCATGGCCATCACCATGGACACCACCACGGGCACCATCACGGACATCATCACGGGCACCACCACGGGCACCACCACGGACACCATCACGGACATCATCACGGACATCATCACGGACATCATCACGGGCACCATCATGGACATCATATGGAAGCACATCACAGTGAAGTGCACCAAGTTGTGCATTTCCATAATTTATTTGGATTGCAATACTAATAATAATTGCAAAATTACACCCACATACTTTCATTCTTTATTCCTTACATTTTTCAGGAAAAAAATGTATTGGTGTTTAGTTATTTAAAAGTATTTTGTTCTGTTATTACTTTGAGTTATGTAATGACTTGTTTCTTTAAATAGCACGAACCATAATTTCTTTGCTAGCACAATCTAGGAGAAAGCGAAGCAGCTGCCCATGTCTTGTAAAATTTAGTGGCCCTCTTGCAAGAAAATCGACACATTTTCAATGTACTAGTTTCTAAAAAAGGGAAAAAAGAAGGAAATTCACCCTAGTTTGGTGCCCTAAAAGTGTGATGTGCAGGTCCACGGACTTGGACGCGCAGGATTGCTAATCAATCAAATCCTGGGTAGAAATGTAAGCATGCCAGTAAGCAAATTATGTTATAGCACTATTTTATTGCTAAAATCAACTGACTTTTGTTTAAAAAAAGAAGTACTAGGTATTAATAAGAAATTACTAAACCGTCGATGGTATCGACACATTATTCAAAAAGTTGACTTTGACGTTAACATATTAATGTTCTCAAATATGGAGGTTTTTTTTTTTTTGGTTTTTTTTTACACATATGAGAGGTTTGTTCCAGAACCTGCACGAGATCATTTGCTTCTTACTGCGACTCCAAACCGTCTCCGCATAAGAATTCCGTAAATTGAGACGATTTGAAGAAGAGCTATGACGTCAATGCGCAGCTGAATGCTACCGATCCTTTCCGAAATAGGGCCCTATATACATTTGTAAACTTTTTACAAACCTTGAACCAACACTATAACATAAAAAAAGAACAACCCTGATTATTGCAAGAAAAAAAACTATACACTAAAACTTTACACTACTATCCTTACACCTTACACTACTAAAAAAACTATACACTAAAAGTGAGATCTTTTCAAGATCTCACTTATTTGTTAAGGAACAACTTAATTTACTAATTTCGTAACAAGCTTTAAAAAATAGAGGATTTTTTAAGGATTACATTTGAAAATTTTGAAAGAATACTTTTTAGTTTATTTGTGGCACAAAATGGCTGATTTTTAATATGAGATAATTAACTGTAATAGACATGTATTAAATATTAACAAAAATTATGGTGTGGGGAAATTTTCCTCGCCTGTAAAATTTGGATGAAGACATATTTTGAGCGAGATTTTCTTGCGCAAGATTTAAAATCAGAGTGTAACTGGAATAAATTAATAATTATATTTAAAATAGGCATTTTTATTAGCAGAAACAGTCACTCATTATTTCTGATTTTCTACTTTTTCTCATCGACTTTTAGCAAGTTTTTAGATATTGTGTCTGTTAAATCTGCAACTTTTCTAGCAGAATATGTCAGTGAATAAAAGAACATCTTTAGTAAATGATAAACAAAAACTGCTAGTTTTGGGGCTATTCACAAAAAAAGCTTTTTACCTCCTAAGGAAAGAAAATCTCTAATTGTATGAATAACTTAGGAAGACAATTAATTTTTTAAGATTACTTTTTAAAATATTTTATTTACAGATACAGTAAATTCTCGATTATCCGCGAGGGTCTCGGGAAAAAAATAAACGCAACAATTTTTTTCGAAACAGCACGAATATAAATTATGTTTTTCCTAAACATTTCCTTCCCAAGAGTGCGGTGTATTTCATCCAATAAATTATTTTACCTGGGCGTTATCGAAAGTACCACTTTTTCATAGATTTCATGTTCTTGAGAACCTCAAATACAAGTGATTTTTTTGTGCTTGTTCCTATCGTTACTGTTTGTACGGTTTCTACACACCACGTTTTAAGTGTAATGCAATTGTTTTCCAGCAAAAGACATTTTTTATCTTATTTACCCCTTATTTTATGCTTTTTTAGGATTACCCGCGATTATCGTTATCCAAGAAACCTGTGCCATCCAATTCCGCGGATAATCGGGATTGTACTGTATAGATAAAATATATCTTCCAAATCTGTCTTCCAACGTATAAATTATCCGAAAATCACAAATTTATTTAAAAATAAAATTTATCAATCATATCAAAAAGATATGCAAGCACAAACCATGGATAGCTATCAGCATTAGCCATACACATCTGTACTGAACGGAAACGATTAGCAGTCAGTAAAGATCTCAAGATTGAAGCATTTTACGGAAAAGATCCGACAGATACTATTTGAATTTCCATTTTCTACTAAGATCTTTCAAAAGTTTCTTCCCAGTTTTAATCCATTACACTGCAAAAAATGAACTGTTGTTTTTACAGTATAATACTGGCAGCCGGGGTTCCAATTTAAAACTGCAAAATGCACAGTGATAAACTGTAAAACTAACAATTTTAGAGTTTCTTACTGTCAAGTCAGAAAATGTACAGTTTATTGCCGTAAAATTTAGCTATATGATGCTGTAAAAATAACAGTATAATACTGGTAGCAGAGGTTCCAGTTTAAAACTGAAAAATGCACGGTGATAAACTAAAATTAGCAATTTTGCAATTTTTTACTGTAAAATTAGCAATTTTAGTTTAGTACTGTAAAAGTAGCAATTTTAAAGTTTAGTACTGTAAAAATTGAAATTTTACCGTTTATTACTGTAAAATTTGCCATTTTTACAGTTTATTACTATAAAATTAGCTGTATTATACTGTAAAAACAACATTAAGTTTTTCAGTGCACTTTTTCCAAATACAGTGATTAATCACAATCACGAGCAGTGGCGTGCTCAGAAGTTTTCCTAGGAAGGGTTAGAATTTTTTTAAAAAACTCTGATACTGAAGAGCGAGTCAAAATCAGCGAAACTTCAACACAGCTTCCCCCCCCCCCCGCAGATTTCTGTAAATTTTTTTTAAACTACGATTAGTAAGATTTTATGATACGATTAATACGTTTTTTTATTTTAATTACAAGCCGACTTTTAAAATTTTCAGTGAAAAATAAAATAGTGTTATTTTCTGTTCTCAGTACTTTTTCCTTTTAACTCTCTCTCCATACAAAAGCAATTTAAATTTGTAAAAGATGCAAGACATACAGTACAGCTTGAGGCTAAAAAAAATTGATAGTAGCCAGTGGCCCGTAAAAGCAAAAAAGTTAGTGGCCCACTTTGGCGTTGTTGGTGGCCACTTAGAACCAGTGGTTGGAAAAACTACATTTCTGTTGTAGCGAACTACAACTACAACTACTTTGTTATAAATGTAGTTAACTACAACTACAACTACTTTTTTTTAAATGTAGCGACTACAAACTACTTTTGAATTGTAGTCGCTACTTCGCTACTTTAAAAAAATAAAATAAAAAGCATACACCGTTTGAGGGTTGACCGAAACAATTCGAAAAGCGGTTTACATTAATAAATTAATTCATTTGAATATGGAACAGAACTAGGAATTGTCTTTGAATTTATTTGTTACTTTTCCCTTTTTTTTTTTGCTAAAATTTGTCCTTTTCAGATTTTTACGAATATTAGCAACAAGAAAGGATTAAAAAGTTGAAAGATTGAAAGAATTTAACCTTCATTTTTTTTAAATTTCTTGCCAGGGAATATTCAGGAACATCTAATATCTTTAAACGAGCAATTCTTGTATATTTATTTATTTATTTATTTATTTTTCGGATCTCGAAAACGGCTCTAACGATTTCGATAAAAGTTTGTATTTAGATAGAGTTTTGGTTTCTGAGTTCATCTACGTCGGCGTTTTTTCTGTAAAAACGCGAGTTTTCACAAAAAACCCGTTTTTTTTGCGCCTTCATTGAAAGTTTGAGAAGCTTTTATTTCACCATTTTCTTTATGATTACTTTCATTGTTACTGTTTCTTAGCAACGACGTTTAATTATAACAATCGATTTCATATTTAATCACATCAGCGCGAGTTTAAATTTTATGGTATTTGGCAACGTTAAATTGTTATTGTTGTTGAAACGTTAAAGCAAGGCTTCACTAGATAAGTGTCTTATACAGGCTGTTTCATTTATTCAAAAGCCATGGAATAAAAGCAGTGATGATTGTCCACCGACATCTGTTCAATTTTATGGTAACTTACATTATATAAAAATCAGATTACTTTTTACTTTTCAAGTACGATTTCAAAATTGAGTATAAAAGTGTGATAGTTCGTTTTAAAATACTTTTTTTCCTCCTCAAGAGTGTTTAGTAAGATATTTCAGGTAAAAAATCAATAAATATGAAATTCAATTTTCTTAAAATATTAAGTTTCGAAACAAAATTACATCGATCTAATATATTTAGACGAGCAATTCTTGTATATATATATTTCGGATCTCGAAAACGGCTCTAACGATTTTGATAAAATTTTGTATTTAGATAAAGTTTTGGTTTTTGAGTTCATCTACATCTGCGTTTTTTCTGTAAAAACGCGGCTTTTTGTGCCTTCATTAAAAGTTTGACGAGCTTTTTTTCGCTATTTTCTTTATGATTACTCTTATTGTTACTGTTCACAGCAACCACGTTTTATTATAACAATGGATTTCATATTTAATCACATCAGCGTAAATTTAAATTTTTATGGTATTTTTCAAATGAGTTTTGGCAACACGTTAGAATTATTATTGTTTTTGAAATTTAAAGAAGATCAATCAAAATAAAGTTAGAATTGGGTGTGGGCCGCGGTAGTCCGATCGGTTAGTCGTCGGACTCGTAACCGTAGGGTCCCGGGCCGATCATATAGAGGAAGCCCAGCCGATAAAAGATCCACCGTCTTCATTAATGATGGCTGAGGGACGTTAAAAATGTTCGTGGTCATAAAATCCTCTAAGTGAAACGATACCTCTGGGGGATGCTGGGCCAAGGGTTTGCTCGGCCCTAGAGCCTGGTTCAAAAATGAACAAAGCGCTCTTCAGGGCCCCATCCCGGTTAAACCACGAGTTGTGGTATGTACGGGGGGAACCTTGAAGTGTGAAGTAAAATGAAACTCAAAACCAACTGGAACAAAATGCGTACTGGAGAACAGGGACTATGCATCCATTCTCATCCACACCTTCCTCTTCTTCGGCGCCAAATTAAACGAAATTGCGTGTGATTTTATGGTGAGCATGGATTAAATAAGGTTGTGTTTTTAAAACAAATTACGGCTGTTTTAAATGCGTAATTGCAACAAGTACTTCGCAATCTAAACAAGTACTTCGCATTTTAGCAAAAAACACAAGTTTACAAACCTCTTTTTTCTTTACCGAGCGGGCTCGGTCCCCTGGTACTGAAAATTATTTGAAGGAATATAAAAATTATGATGCCAAATAAACCAATGACATCAAACAGATAGAATTTATTTCGTCAAAATGATGTATCTAAAAGCAGCTCATATTTTTATGGTTCTTCTTTCTCATTGCGTCCACTGCTGTACTCGTGCAAGATTTGCAATTTGCACCAGTCAGAGTCAATTAAACCTTGTTTTTTTCATTCGTTCTCTTTTTCATTTATTTATTTATTTTTCAATTTAAAAATAGTTTCCACAAATCGCTACAAACTACTTCATTTTTGTATCGCGCTACTCACTACTCTACTTTTTTTCAAAAAGTAGTGCGCTACACTACAAACTACTAAAAAATGTAGTTACTACAGTAGTTTCGCTACTTTTTAAAAAATAAATAAATGAAAAGCATACACCGTTTGAGGATTGACCGAAAAAATTCGAAAAGTGGTTTACATTAATAAATTAACTCATTTGATGAACACGGAATAGAACTAGGAATTGCCTTTGAATTCATTTTTTACTTTACCTTTTTCGTCGCCCCCCCCCCCTTTTTTTGCAAAAATTTGTCCTTTTTAGATTTCTTTTACAATTTTTTACGAGTATTAGCCGCAAGAAAGGATTCAAAAGTTTAACTAGAATAAATTCAACCTTCATTTTTTTTTAATTTCTTGCCAGGGAATTTTTAGAAACATGAAAATTATTTGAAGGAATGTAAAAATTATGATGTCAAATAAACCAATGACATCAAACAGATAGAATGTATTTCGTCAAATGCTGTTTTTTAGGATTAGCTCATATTTTTATGGTTCTTATTTCTCATTGCGTCCGTTGCTGTACTCGTGCAAGATTTGCACCAGTTAGAGTCAATTAAACCTTGTTTTTTCCCTTCGTTCTCTTTTTTTTTTCATTTATTTATTTTTTTTTTTTTTTTAAATTTAAAAGTAGTTCCCAGAAATCGCTACAAACTACTTTTTTTTGTAGCGCGCTACGCACTACTCTACTTTTTTTTTAAAGTAGTGCGCTACGCTACAAACTATTGAAAAATGTAGCTGCTACTGTAGTTTCGCTACTTGTAGCGCGCTACTTCCAACCGCTGCTTAGAACCAAGTTCCAAAATTGTAATCGCACTTCACTTCATTCTGCATATAGTAATATTATGCTGTGTACTTGCATAAATCTTAACTAAATTACTATATGTAAAAGAAAAATATTTAAAGAAAAACATACAACCCCTTTCTGAAAAATATATATACATATTTATTTCAAAACCCAAATAATGAGACATTATGCAAATAAAACAAAAACTAAACGTACCTGCATATTTGAAGTTGAAAAAACATTTAATTTAATTTGCTGATTAATCATAAATTTGGTCATTTCTGGCTATTTTTCAAGCCAAGTTTCATTGCATTTTCTAGTTTAAAATTACGCATTTAGATGTTTTGTTTAGCAGATGGGTCAATTTTCTCCCCAAGTTAATTGGTTCCCAGTAACAATGCTAATTGACATTTTCTTTTCATAATCAGCATGATGCATAGCAGTTTGGATTTTTGTTTTAAAAAAAAGTAGATCGCCAGTTTGGCGATCAATCTAACATCTTGTAGTTGTCAAAAAATAATTTTAGTCGCCACTGGCGAGTGGCGACCACTAGTCTCGACCTTTAACATACAGCAATCTAATTATGTTCATATTAAGAAAAAACATTGAATAAAATAGCTGCAGCAATTATTACTTTGTAACCAAAGAAGAAGTTGGCTCTTCAGTGGCGGAGTCTCTTGGAAAAAGATTTTTGTTACAGCTGTACTTCAAGGAGTAATTTTCAACCATTTTTTGTAAAAATTCGAAAATTAAAGGACAGAAAACGTAATTTTAGGCTTCCTTTTTTGTGTCATTAAGGAGGATATTGTGTATGTTCTGAATTCCATCTGGTCCCTGGGAGGGGCTTAAGGCCCTTAAGCTACTCCGTGGATGTGCCACCAATCATGAGTGAGAAAATTTTGAAGAAATTTCATTCAAACATTTAGACTCGATATGAACAGTCATAAGGGAAAAAAAGAAACACTAGCTTGTATTCGAAAGCTATTAACACTAGAAGACACGTGTAAGGTGTTATTTTTTCAGGAATAATGTGCTCTCTAAATTTATGTTGAGAAATTGTTGTTAAGGGGCCGTCTTCATGTAAAAATTGGCATCAATTTTAAAATTTTCCACGAGAACTCTCCTTTTCTATCATACATTTGTGATCAGCATCCATCGTTTAACTTGATATATCAAATGGTGTTCAATTTATTCCATCCGTTGCTTCACAATTGAACTGAGAAAAAAGCATCCCGTGATGTTTAAAAGATTTTTGATACTTGAGCATATATAATGCCTCAACCACGTTGGGTACGACAAAGATCGTTTTTTTACATCAAAGTAGGAACCGACCCAACAGCAAAGACGTCCGTTACTACCTCTAAGTGAAATTTTGATTTTTTTCTTAAGAATTTTGAAATTAATATTCGAAAAAATGATGATCTGGAACCATTTTGTATGGCGAAACAATCCAGAAGAGATTTTAAAAGTGAATAAAAAATAGGAGCTTAAAATATCCAGTAGTTTTTAAGCTCTTGATAACGAGGAAATTACAACGTTGATTTTAATTAAAAACTTTTAACAATTGATTTGTTGAAAAAACGACCTCACATTCCGGTTCCCCTAATTCATGGCATGCGATGCATGTTTCAGGAAGTGGACAATTCCAAAGTTAACTTTTAACTTCACGGAACACAGGAAGAAACATCGCTGTTCATTTTTCATTATATTTACCTTTTTCAGAATCATTACGCTAATTTTCAGTTTCCTTATTTTCCACTAAAATACGAATATTAATTAGCACAGAAAAGCGGAAGCTCAATTCAAAAAGATCATTAAGTAATACTAGAAGAAAATTATTACAGAGTATTACAAAAATTCTGTCCAGGAGCTTCCCTAAATTTTCATAAGAATTCTGAGGAAGGTTTTGCATTTGAAGAAAAAATAATATGCAAAACACAACTAACATGTTCTTCTAGATACCGCGAAGAACAAAGCATCATGCCATATATAAAGATGAACTTTAAAAAATCACAAAGATCTTTCCTACTCTATATTTTCACGTTCTAATGATGATAAATTAACCCATTAATACCTAGCGTCCTTTTTTATAGGGATGGTTCAAAAAGTGTTTGAATTTACCAAAAATGAACATTTCAACCAAATAATAGTGTTTAATTATTACTTCGGTATTGTTTCAATTCATTATTATCAGATTGCATCACATAACCATTCTAAAGGGTGTTCTGTAGCCGTGTAACCAGTATAAAAAATATCTTTGGAAAAAAATGTCAAGCATTTATGGGTTAATTTTTCGTTGCTCGAAAAGAAGAATTGATCAACTCCATTCTCAGTTTATACGAATATTCATAAAACAATTAGTATGTCTCCATTTAGCTTTTCACTGCTTTGAACACTGGCTTACGATGTAAAAATACAAGAAAAGGATAGCTGAATTTTGATCAGTTTTCGGTGCTGATTTCAGGAGAAAAACGATGAAAAAGTTCTATCACGTCAGGATTTTGCGCAACATTGGTTTGTATTTTTATTAAAATCTTCCATCTCAAAAAGGATTCTCTGCAACAGTTTATCTGGCAAAAGTACGGTTTTTTCATTTACATATTTAGAAAAAAGCCTATTCTTGGTCATACATGTTGATCATTCAACAATCAATTGAAGGGCTTAGAGGATGAAGGGACTAAGTTACATTTTGAAAAATGAGCTCTGGATAATGGTAAACAATGGATACAGGTAAGCATTAAGCAAATAAAACTTGGTACATCAAATAGTAGATATCATTAGACCGATTTCATACGCACACTAACGACAAAACCAGAAAACAAAAGAGCTGCAACAACTGCAACAATAAAAATTAACTTTATATTACTGTAACTTTACTTTACTTTAATTCTGTTTTGTCGCTTAACCCCTCCATCTCCCAAGCCATTCAATTACTTTTTATTGGTTTAAATGGAAGAAAAAGGACCAAAAATGCCAAATTTTACTTAATTGCGGAGCAAAAAAATATCTAGGGGAGAGTGGTAATGAATGGGCCACTTTTTGGTTTTGAATTTTTGTAACTTTTTCTAACACTTTGTTTTAACTCTAAATTGGTGTTTTAGTTACTTTACTTATCTGGCTATCTAAAAAAGTCATAAAAGTTGGATTAGCACCTGTCTATAATGAATTATAATAGAAAATAAAAAATTTAATATTTTATTTGCTGAATATGATAAAATAAATGTGGCACTTGACATGATGATACAAAATCATACTGATTTAAAATTATATAAACATCAAAACTGATGCAATTAAAATAAAACTGATGCATACCAATTGTAGCAGAAAAATGACTAAATAATGAGATTGTAAGAAATAAATAACATCAAATATATATTAAAAAAAATAACAGATAATGTACACTATGATTTAACAAAATTTATATATTTCAAAAATAATATTAAAAATCACTTTCAAAACTTCATCTTCATTTTCAAACTTGTCAAAATTCAAAAAAATTTTTTTTTTAAATTTACTAGACATCGGGAATAAGAAATATCTAACTTAAGTTACCAAGAAAGAAAATGAAATTGTACTGTGAGGAATATAATATGAAGGAGAGAGGGGGCTTTTTCAAGCCATGCACTGCGACCACAGGTCTATTGTACTATAGGAATATAGTATAGATCTGCAAATTATATTTAAAAGTTACTACAAACCTATTTTGACGACAGTAATCTTTATCTATGACAGTCAGTTGTATTTCATATTAATGCGAAAATCCAAAGAAAAGGAAGAAAAACAATATTTAGGTGGCCCATTCATTCCCATGACATAGTGGCCCATTCAGCCCCATCTATACTTTTGGAATACATTTAGGTTTTTTGAGTACATTGAATTTAGATAACATCAAAATACATCTTAAGATTAGTTTATAGATATGGAAAGACTAGCTTATACATATGTATGCAGTGAAATACTTGGTACATTTTAGCTAGGAAATGTTTTACTAAAAAAGGAAAAACTTACTTTTTAGTCAGATTCTTGACCATGCCACTCTAGTTTGAAAATGGCTCAGCGCAAACGAATGAAAATTGGATGAATTTAGTAGAACAAATAGCTACATCTATTGGTGGCATCAAAAAAAAATTCATGCAAATACTTTTTCATATTTTGTCAGTGGCCCATTCATCACCATGGCCCATTCATTACCACTCTCCCCTATATCTCAGGAGGAAAAAAAAAATCCAGAAAAAATAAACCGTTTTTGAGTAAAAAACATTGATGCAAATTGCCTACTAAATTTTATCAAAATAAAAAAAAGTGCGACACGAAAATTTCTGAAAATTTGTTGATTTTACGTTTAATGATCCCGTAGTCTGATTGCACGAACCTCCTCTTAGAGATAGAAAAACTCTAAGTTCTCTTGAATTTGAACTTGCTACATCGAATGATGTAAATGGAAACATTTTCTTAATTTTTGCTTCTTGAACTTTTTTCCACAATCTGGCTACAGGGTCATTCCATATAAAATCAAAAAAAAAAAAAAAAAATCTGAAATTTTTGTGCCGTGCCATTTTTATCTAGATGAAATTTTGTCGGCAATCTGCATCAATATTTTTAACTCCCAAATGGTTTCATTCTTTTCTTGAAATTTATTTATTCTTGAGATAAAGCCATTTTTTGCGCCACGGACGAGTGAAATTTGGCATTTTTTATTATTTTTCTCCCATTGAAACCTATAAAAAGTAATTGATTGCTGAATAACCAATATGTGTCAATATCAATAGGTTATTTTCTACATATTTAAATGAAAAAAACTTTTGCCAGATAAATTGTTTTAAAGAATATGTTTTGAAATGGAAGATTTCAGCAAAAGTAATAATCAATTTTACAAAAAATCCTAGCGTGATGGAGAAAAATAGAGTAATATATACCTCACAATATATAAAAAAGATCAGCTAAAATTTATTTTGTATTTTTTCATATCCTGTATTAGGCCATTTTTTATGAAAAACAATTTTAATTTAAAAAAAATATATGTTTAAAAGCTCCTTTACCAATGACTTAACAGCAACAGATCAAAGAGCACTAGATCTCAACAAAGAGTGAATGTAAAGAAAATGTTTCAAGTCAAAAACCCTTTAGATGCTAAGTTCAACCTTCGGAACTGTGGATTTTGAGAGATGGACGTAACGGGTTTTCCTTCTAAACGACTCAGTCACCCTATTGCTATCTAGTAAGCAACGTAGCTCTGCAATTTACAGCGTACGAATCCTTTAAAAAATACATTTTTAAGTAAGTCGTAATGCTAAAAACGGTCAACGGCAAAAAATCAATTCAAAATGTATTTATGAATAAACCTTTTTCCGGATGGAATGTAATTGACATACTGTCCGCCCGTGAAAGGCGCGACTAGCACTCGCGAACAGTTCCACTTAAAAAAGGGTAGATGGGTTGTGGGGGATAACTTTCCGAAGTTTTCAATTTAAAACTTGCATCTTCTATATCCTTTCATCATATTTAACTAAACTATGTATTTGAAATTAGCATCGTCCCACATTGTTTGACACGGTTAAAAATGCTTTTTATTATTCTTCCCCTTATTGTTATCTTACCTAACACCCTTATTTTGGTCAGATCAGAGAAGACCTGACGCATGCGTAAATACGCGGAAGGTTTTACCAAAGAAAATCAGACAGTAAATCAATTGACTTTGTCGATCAAATTTGCCCTGCCTTACATTTGATGAATAGTCATTCGACTTAATTTGAGCCTTTATGTTTTTTTTTATGCTTGGTTTTAAAAAAGAAACTTAAAGGTCTAGTGTGCACGAAGTTGCGAAACAAGTTAGCTACCCTGATGGAATTTACAAAACGAAAGTTGATATAATGCATACAACTCGTTACATCATTCGGTCATTCTAAAGTTAGTTTGGAAGCTTTTTTTAAGGTTGCTGAAAGTGATATTCCTTATTGTAGTATTCTGTGCACTATTATAAATGAAGGGACAACTGGATAAAGGTGATATGTGACAATTTTTTTAATTTCTAGAAAAAGCTTTCAAAAAATATC
>JAXGGA010022885.1:0-14280 GCA_038373865.1 Uloborus plumipes
AAGTAGCGAAGAAAACAAATTCGGATTTCAGATATCAATGCTAATTTAAGACAACAAATATACATCTTTTTTTTTTTATCATATCTATTCTGCCGTTCTAAGCACAAAAGTCGTGTCTGCACTTTTTAACAAATTTGAGTTTTTTCCACCAATTGGCTCTTTGTACCGTATTTTACCTAAACATTTGACGGTCATTTGAGAACGGGAAATATTTTTCTAAAAAATTCTGAAAAGGTATCACCCGAATCAAATACACGGGGACGAAAAACTTTAAAGAGTTTTATCCCAGTTTGAGCTCAACTGCAGATACCACTTTTGCGCTTAGCACGCAGTTTTGCTGTGGCCGAGAGGTAAAGCGTTTGAAAAAAAAAAAAAAAAAAAAAACAGGAAAAGATAAATTAAAATTTGAGAAGTTCTCTTGATTAAAGTAAGTGTTCTCCGACAAGTGCATGCAATATTTCGGCAAATTTGTGCTTAAATAACATTATTTTACTATTGTTCCTAATGTTATGTTTCAATTACATGTGTTGAAATGCATTGAACAGAATCAGATGAATCGGCGTTTCTAAGACAAATTTTTGCAATAAAAATGAACAAAATTGAATTATAAGATAATCACAAACGTGACAAACAGTAAAATGGACGCACAAATATATATATATATATATATAAATAAAATAAATAAATAAAAAAATGAATACATAAAATAAATAAACAAATAAAGAGAGAATTTACTTCTTTATTTTTTTTTCTTTGAATTTTGTCTAAAAATTAAATTTTCCTCTATAGAAATTTTTTTTCATGTCGCGCTTTCAGAAAAAAAAAATAATAATGGTAATAGCTAAAAAGTGTTTAATTCTTTTTTGATAATATCGGAGGGGGCTGCATCTCTATTAGCCCACCTCCCAAATACGCCACTGCTTATATTACTATTTTCTTTTCTTTTCTCTTTTTTTCCTAGTAAATTGACACTAGATTCAACTTTCTTTTTCCTTTCTCTTTCTTCCCCCTTTTTTTTTGTCACCAATTAATTTTTAAAATCTTTTAACTTTAATTTACGTTCTACTTTTCAAGTTTATCTAAATAAGTACTTCGAGCTTTAGAAACAAACACGATTTTACAAAGCTCTGTTTTTAGCCTACTTTCCCGTTAAAAATAAAAGAAACGAAAAAAGCATTAAAATTGCCTTAATGCATCTAAAAAATGTCGCTAAGTCCAAAAAATGTCGCCAAGTCCAAAAAATGTCGCCAAGTCCAAAAAATATCGCCAAGTAAAAAAAATATCGCCAAGTAAAAAAAAAGTCAAAAAGAAACAAAAAAATGAAATAAATATCGAAAAATTAAAAATTTGAAAGTAGGGTATTGAGATGGGGAATTTGTGTGTCGGTCGGTCTGTCGGTCTGTCGGTCGGTCTGTCTGTCTGTCCCCCCTAATAACTTTTGAATGAATATTCCGATTTGGACAAACTTTTTTTTGTTGGAAAGATCTCGGCGAGTACAGCTCATTCCCATATTTGATTTTTCGATTTGAACAATTTTTGGTTCAACTTTGAGCCGTTCAAACAACCTGTCCCGCGATGCTAACTTTTTAGTTAACAGTCCGATTTGAACAAACTTTTTTTTGTTCGAAAGATCTTTTCAAGGATACTTCATTCCTGTATCTACATTTTCGATTTGAACAATTTTTCGTTCAACATTGAACCGTTCAAGCAACCTTTCCCCCCTAATAACTTTTGAATGAACATTCCGATTTGAACAAACTTTTTTTTGTTGGAAAGATTTCGGCGAGTACAACTCATTCCCATATTTGATTTTTCGATTTGAACAATTTTTGGTTCAACTTTGAACCGTTCAAACAACCTGTCCCGCGATGCTAACTTTTGAGTGAACAGTCCGATTTCAACAAACTTTTTTTTGTTCGAAAGATCTTATCAAGGATACTTCATTCCCGTATTTACATTTCCGATTTGAACAATTTTTCGTTCAACATTGAACCGCTCAAGCAAGCTGTCACCCCTAATAATTTTTGAGTGAACAGTCCGATTTAAATAAACTTTTTTTTTTTGTTCGAAGGATCTCAGCAAGGATACTTCATTACAGTATTTAAATTTTCAATTTGAACATTTTTTCGTTCAACATTGAACCGTTCAAGCAACCTTTCCCCACCTAATAACTTCTGAGTGAACCATCCGAATGGAATAAACTTTTTTTTGTTTGAAAGATCTCGGAGAGGTTCATTCCCTTATTTCGCTTTTTGGTTTGAACCATTTTTCGTTCAATATTGAACCGTTCAGAAAAAAATTTAACATTAGCGCCTACGGGGAATTTAAGTTGAATGTTGATCCTGGAACTTAAAGTCGGATTTCCTTCAAACTAACTTTGTAAAAAAATGGTTTTGATAAATAATGTTTGTAAAGTACTTTTCTGAATAATCTTCTGTGAGGACTCTGATTCCGACTCCGACTCCACAAACATGGCGGAAATGCAGGCTCAGAAAAAAATGACTGACTGTGCAGACGATTTTTTGTTTATTTATTCATTTGTGTTATTTTCTTTATTACTATTATTTTTTTTTGGCAGACGATTTTTTTTTTGTAACAAAAGTGTTTCATTCATGAGAGCATTTTATTCTTTATTTATATTTAACAACTGGCAACGGTTTAAAAGTGAAAATCGAGACATTTTATCAACGGACTAGTTTTTTTTCCTTTCTTTGATAAAATGTGTTTTGATGTACTTTGTACTTTTAATTTTTTTTTTTTTTTTTTTGAAATCGATTGAGGAATTTTTCTACGGAAGAACTGTAACAGTTACATTCTTTAAAAGGTGCGACAAAACTTCATTTATTCATTTATTTACTTTTTATGTCTCTATTTCATCTGATGAGAGGGGTATATTTTGCTTTTAGAAATCAGCTTTAAGTGCTAAAAAGGTATGTTTGACATAATGTTTAGTCTCAGATGATCAAGAGAATAATGATCAGATGCTAGAATGCCGATGTCGATGTACGGGAAAGTAGGCTCGTTTAGTTCTTGACAGAACTTCTTGTTTTTTTTTTTTTTTAAACCGAGTAGGGCTCGGTCGCCCAGATACTGTAATTTTAAAACAGCGAAACTTTCCATAAAAAAAAAAAAAAAAAAAAAAAAAAAAAAAAAAAAACAGGAAAACAAACTCGAAGTTTTTGCCTGCAGACACTTACTAACTAATGAAATCAGTTTGGGTTTTTGATTTCAGATGATCCAGTTATGAGTTATGAGAGTAGGCCAGCCATTTCGAATTTTTCCAGGTGAGAGGGAACAAGAGGTATTTACTCCATGTAAATTATATCGAAAACAACAAACGGCAAACCCACTCTCATTTTTATGAAAAAAAAATAAATAAAACTTTAATTTCCGAACAGTGGGGGGGGGGGGGGAGGCAATCGAATCCTTTGATCCTTCAAATGACGGTTCTAAATGAGAGGCACTACAATGAAACGCGCCTCCCCCCCCCCCAGGCATCTGCGGATCACAAGTCGTTTATACCGAGTGTTTGTCTTTATATTTTAAAAAACATTTCTAAAGCGAACCTTTTTATTTATTGAACATTGCTCTCCACTACAGGTTGAGGTGAAATTTGTACCCATGAATGAAGGAAACTTAGACGAATGAAACTGCGAGAAAATTTTCGGTACTTTTAACATCGCTTCGGAAACGTCAAGCCGCTTGATACCAGCAACGCTTGATCACATGTATCCAGTCAACTCGTTGGTAAGTCT
This sequence comes from Uloborus plumipes, assembly GCA_038373865.1. Lineage (NCBI taxonomy): Eukaryota > Metazoa > Arthropoda > Arachnida > Araneae > Uloboridae > Uloborus > Uloborus plumipes. The sequence goes on from JAXGGA010022885.1 coordinate 3,756, forward strand.
GATTCTGCATCTTACAATGTAAATAAGAGGTAGTATTGCAGTACCTCAGAACCAGATTATCGTGAGTCGAAAAATGGCGATTTTCAGATTGCTACTGCATTGTATGTTGGAACTTATTTCACGTTGACTCATAAGAACGTTGTTCCATCTTTTGTGTGCATCAAAGGAACGTTTTTGTGTTCTCCTGAAAAGTAACGTAAATGGACTTATGTTAGTCTGGGTTTGAGGTACAGATTTGTCACCGTAACCTCTTAAAGAGGGCCACGGGGGCCTAGATGTAGAGTACTCGTCTCGTAAGCAAGTGGTCGCGGGTTCGAATCCCGCCTTGCCCATGGATGTTGTTTCATCCTCTTTGTGCCGTAAATTTGTCCTGTGTTTGTCAGGAGGCAAAGCGCATAGTACGCAGTCCTCATGTATGTTGCAGCTGATGGCTTCTGGAAAAAAAAAAAAAAAAACTCTTACCTCCGCTTCTTTCGCAATATCAAAATTAATTAAGATAGTTAAATCGACTTTATAAAGCTCATTTTGAGAATTAGAATTGTATTTAAAATGTCTTTTTCAATTAGTTTTTTTAGAAACTCTTTCAGTTTCTAGGATGGAGACTGTTTCTCTTTCATGTAGTTAGAAAATCAAGGAGGAATAAAAAAAGGCTAAGAAAACTTTCCGGAAGTCACGTGATCTGATGTGCAAGCATATCAGATCACATGACTTCCAGAACACATATTTAATGTAGCAAAAAAAAAAAAAACTTGGTGTAAAATGACGCATTCAAGAAGAGCAGATTTGCAGTTTGTCCCGTGGAAGAAAAGGACCCGAATTCTGAAAAAAAAGAGGGGACTTTAATCTTACCTGTAAAAGATTAAAGTTTGGGATACATTGGCTTAATCCGTCGTCATCAGAAATCGGCTATTTTATCGATTATTTACAATCGACTTCCATTTGAACCAAAATTTACTAGTTATCTTGGCAGCGGCGCTAACCAAAGATTCAAATCTTCATGTCTTTTTTTCTAAAGAAAAATTGTAAATAGAAAATAGAAGAAGGAAAAATTTTATATCAAACAAATTTTTTAGGAGGAAGGGAGAAAAGGGGTGAGATTTTGAAACAACAGATTTTTAGGGACTTGAAATTAAAAAAGGGATTTTTAGGGAAACAAGAGACTAGTTGGAATCTCTTGAAAAAAGGCATTATTACATTTCAAAACTTTTCATGACACAAACTTCGAGGTTATCTATAAATGATGTCTTTTAAATATATTTTTTAACCTCACCGAACCCCTTCTTTTGTCACGAAGGGTCACATTTCCCCTTACCATCTTTCCCTTCTTGTCACATCTCACTTTGCTTTTCATAAGCATGGTCTCACAAATAAACCCTTCCTGAAGGCACACTTCATGTTACCGCTACTCCACCTTGCCACAAAGTGTCTTAAATTTCCGACCCCCTCCCCCCACAAATGACATCATTTGTGAACAACCCCTTAGTTTAGTAAAACGCTACAACGAATTAAAAAAGAACAGCAACCTAATTTAATTTCACCAAATGAAAATCAGGGGCGCACCGAACTGAAATTTTTGGGAGGGGGGGGGGTGGGGGGAATTATCAATGTGCCGAATGAAGTTCCAATTTTACCGAATGATGAAATACAAGCATGCGCACATGCAGGGCCTGATTACCCAAAAGGCTCGGGAAGCTTGAGCTTCCCCCCAGAAATTTCAAAGGGCCCGAAAATGGCAGGAAAATTTCTTAAAAACCCCAGTTTCCACATTTTAATTCAATTTTAAAGATAATTTTGTTCAATATAGTTTGGCACAACTGTGTTATTATGGATTTTTATGCTAATTTTGCGAAGTGATCAATCTTATTAACCACCCTTATTTGCTGAGAATTATAGTACAAGTATCTAGGCTAAACTTTAATCTGAATTTTACTGGGCCACTATAAGAAAAATCTTTGTAGCGTTAGTGAGTTTTGTGTCAACGTACAGAGTCATCCGAAAATTTTCTTTAACGAAAAGTGGAGGGCCCCTAGAAGAAACTGAGCTTCCCCTAACTTCAGTGGTTAATTGGGCCCTGCGCACATGTGGTACATGCATAACATTTAGTGAGAAAAAACATTAGGCATCTTTCAAATAACAATTCTAACAACTAAAAAGAACGAATAGTCTCAATGTTGCAAAATTGACTTCAAATTGCCGAATCATCCGCAAAATGTGCCGAATACAGAAATTATTGGGAGGTCACAGTGACCTCCCATCTGGGCGCTCCTGATGAAAACGCGTTTCACTTAGACACGTTAACCCATTAATACCTAGCGTCCCTTTTTAGGGACGGTCCAAAAAAGGGTCTGAATTTCCCCAAAATGAAACATTCCAACCAATTAATAGTGTTCAATTAGTATCTTGGTATTGTTTCAATTCGTTATTAACAGATTGCAGCACATAACCATTATAAAGTGTGTTCTGTAGCAGTTTTAATATGATCTTTATCAAAAATGACATCGTTCACAATCTCAAGAAAAAATAAGTTTTCAAAGTTATTCCCATCTTCCCAGTTTATGTTAATTGCTGATTTTATTTCTTCTTATGAAATGTGTTTTTAAATATTACATCGTAGGCAGAAAAAAAATTTAGTAAAAAAAGTATGTACTCTCTGGGATCTATCGTAACTTTTAAGGGACGATTTTTCTTTCCTTAATAAAAAAATTATTTTTTACATGATATTTTTTTAAAATTAATTTTCCTGTCCATTAAACTGTTTGTAACCAGTATACAAAATATCTTTGAGAAAAAAAAATATCAGGCATTAACGGGCAAATCTTTCTCAAGCTATCTCAGCTAGCTCCGTTTGAATCACCTCGTATGTGATGCAACAAGTGTGAAGAATGCTCAACAGCGAAACCAGTTGTGGAACTAACGGGTTGAAAAATAAAGCGATGGGATGTGTTTTTTTTTCCGGGGGAGGACAGAGCGTCGTTCGTTCACCTATACCGAGGAAGAATAAGAATAGCGAATAAAACAGCAAAAGAAAAAGAGGAATCTGCTATAGACATTGAAAAAAAAAAAGAAAATGGGAACGCGAGAGTCACAGGTAAAGACTTCCGCGAAACGGTGTCTGTGAAAGAAAAGTTCCGTTTTTTCTTGCAGGAATTTTTCCTCATCGCAGTTGTGGAGCGCGTGATTCAGCCAACACCTGCCCTGGCGTTCGGTCGTAATTGCGGTTGGAATAACGGTGGAAAGGCCACGTGGGCTGCTGGAACCCTGTAGAACTTCTAAGGATGCATTTTTTTTTTTTGCCTTTTTGGTTTCTGGGAATAGAGGCTGAAGTAAATAGTGACTTATCTTTGCGCATTCGCGTATACCACAATCGCTGATTAAAGGGGAAGGGGCGGCATAAAGGGTTTGGAGTAGAAGCAAAGGTGGTCATGGGAGTATGCACGAAAGGCCCGTCATTAACGGAGATCAGGAAGGGGCAGTTCTTCACTTTGAAACTTTTTTTTAATGGGGCATGTGTGTGCAGTGTCTACTTTGTTGCTTTTCGTCCAATGCTAATCAAGTTTCAAGTTTTCTTGCTTTTCGCCTTCATTTCTTGGAAAAGGTTGAAACATTTGCATTGCAGACATACAAACGTCAACCAGGGTGCAAGGAAAGAGTCGTAGGGATGAGCCATAATTGCCAGTCCTAGTATGCTTACATATACACATTTAAGAGCTTAATGGAGCTGAAACCCATCGCGGAGGATACTGTGTCTTTGAATCTAGGGAGGCGGGAGCATCTCGCCACCAAGAAAACAAAATGCAGGGCCGCCGAGAGCCACAGCGAGCCTCTTGTCAGCTGGTCTTCCGCTCCCCTCCCCCATCAAACGAATGAAAATTGTATAATTCCAATTCCGAATCGAGCTCCGCAAAGGCCCCCTCCTCCCTTCGTTTCCAACCAGGCTGACATGGCCTCTCGTCCAGGGCCTGATTACTGAATAGGCCAACTACGCCGCGGCCTAGGGTCCCCACAATTTAGGGGCCCCCAAATGGCTAAAATTGTTGTAGTCAATGCCTAAATTTGTTTTATCCCATGCTTAAAATTGAAAAGATTCATTATGGGGGTTCGAAAAAAGTATTTGACCTAGGACCCGTGATATCTTAATCAGGCCCTGCTCTCGTCGGCCCTGCTTCTGGGGGAATGTGGAGGTTAGCGAAGCAGTTCCAACATGTGTACCTAATCGCTTCGGAACAACAGAAGGATATCTCACTATTGTTTCTCGGTTTAGATGTCTTACTATTGCTTTAATATGTTACCATGAGTGATCGAAATTGGAGGATGTCGACTTATACCGGTGATTCACCGGAAATATGAGGACTTTCCGGGATATCTTTGGCGAGGTGGTTGTCAATATTCACCGGTTTATGTCGACACGTAGCAGGCTTCGGAATTACACAGATACATATGTATTAACATACTACAAGATTAGCATCCTCTTTCCTCCTCTTCCCCGTGTCTATGCCCTTGAGTGTACCAGATAATAACTCATTGAGAAGTCGGAGAGAAAAATGTTCCCTTGTTCATTATGTGACACGTTGGCGAAGCGTATTGGAAATTTGCCCTCTCGCTCTTATTTTTACCAATGTTCTTCACGAGTTATTTTTAGATTAGTTTTGCTTTTCGCTCGACCTTTATTCCCCCCCCCGCCACTCCTTTATCTTCTGTGACACGTGCGACACTCGTGTGTACGAGGAGAGGGAAGGGGATCCTTGACAAGAGTATTATCTTTGGAAGAGTTTGCATCTTGAACTTGACAAAGAAAGCTGAGCAGCAGCAGAGTCAATGACTCCTTATCATTTCAAAAATGCTGAGCGCTGCGTTTGCAGATAAAAATCCAGATGGAGTGACAGGTTATTTCGTTTTCGTAGAAGAAAGCGCATTTGTGAAGGCAGAGCTGGGATCTGTGAGTTGATGAGGAAGAGATGAAATGCGTAGTTTCGGTTTCATGTTACCAATGTACTCTGCTTACTGCGACAAAGCGGATGTCGCTTAGAGAGAAACGGCCCGCTGTTGCAGAGAATTTCTGTTGGGGAAAGTACTGTCGAAATAAGCTTTCATAGCGTCATATAGGCGGCTGGTGCACCAAAGGGGGTGGGGTGTCAAAAGAAATATGAGGGCTTAGAGGGCCTCTGAATTCCCGCCCCCCTGCAAAATTTGGCTACTTCATTTGATTTTAATATTACTGATTAAATGACCTTACCAAAAAATGATGAATATGACCTTGAAAATCAAGACGGACCACCCTATAGACATCCCCTTTCCGATTCAAAATTTAATTCTTATGAAGTAACATGAAAGAAGTCCTCCCCCTCCCCTTTTTTTGGAAGTTTCAGCTCTTATTTTCGAGAAATACATCAATCATCTAAGTAAAAAATCATTTTTAATCAATCATTAATTTTTAACTCTGAAAAATGACGACGCAAAGGCCACTTTGCTTTCGGAAGAGAGCGGGCAGTCGCCCCCCTTGTCCCCCTGTACGAGTCGCCTGTGAGTGAATTTCAAGAAAACTTTGAAACAGTTTTTTTCTGGCTAAACATTTCATCCGTAATAACTTGCTAGAAAGAATATTCCTATCCCTGTTACCAGCAAAAATGTCAGTTATGAAAAGTTCAAAAATACGAGTCTAGATTTATTTATTTGTCTGGGAGCACAGTCGCCTTCAACTCTTCCCTTCCGACTTGTTTTCAAAGATTCAGAAAGTGAGCGCGCTCGCAATGAAGATCACCGGTTGAGTAAAAGGCGAAAAAAGGTCGGCGGAAATAATATCTTAGTTTAGTTTGGTCTCTGTTTTGGCATAAAAAAGGGAGGGGGGGGGCGTGTATTGTGATTTTGCTCGAGCTCATATGTTAAGGAGCTGACTCGAAACTTCCACTGTTTGGAAGCGCCCATGGAAAGTTCATTGTAACCGATAGCTAACTACTGCACTAATGCCCTCTTGAAAGACCCGTTTATTATAAATACCATGCTAGTCGTAACTGTCTTCAACTCTTCCCTTCCGACTTGTTTTCGAAGATCCAGAAAGTGAGTGCGCTCGCAATGAAGATCACCGGTTGAGGAAAAGGCGAAAAAAGGTCGGCAGAATTAATATCTTGGTTTAGTTCTGTACCTCAGAACCAGACTAACGTAAGTCCATTTTCGTCATTTTTCAGTAGAGGGGAAAAACGATGTATTCGACAATCGTTTTTCCCCTCTACCGAAAAATGACGAAAGTGGACTTACGTTAGTCTGGTTCTGAGGTACAGAGTTAAACCTTTGTTTTGAAATAAAAACAGGGGGAGGGGAGGGGGTATTCTGATTTTGCTCGAGCTCATGGGCTAGGGAGTTGACTCGAAACATCCACTGTTTGGTAGCGCCCATGGAAAGTTCGTTGTAACCGATAGCTTATTACACTGGCACTCCTGCCCTCTTGAACGACCCGTTTATTATAAATACCATGCTGGTCGTAACAACTCTTCCCTTCCGACTTGTTTTCAAAGATCCAGAAAGTGAGTTCGCTCGCAATGAAGATCGCCGGTTGAGCAGAAAAGGGCGAAAGAAGGTCGGCAGACCACTCTGGCCCAGAAAGTGGGATACAAGGCTAATAACCTCTAGCGAAATAAAAGCGGCGGACAACATTGAAAACGGGAAAAACAACTCTCCGTGTTTGATCCACACCGGAAAAACATCGGATGACTGCGAAAGCTGAAAGGATTTTCCCCAAAACGGACCAGATTTTGAAAACTGATTTCTTGTTTACAAAACAAATTTATTTACGCGGCGGCTGCATACAATAGCGAAAGCTAATGTAGCGATATAATGTTGGCCCAATTATTGGACTCGTTCTTCAATTTTCGACAGTTTTAATTAAATTTATTTGGGTTACGGTTGATATTAGTCATTTTATCGAATTGCTTGTAAATGACTTTCTCTTTATCATTGCGCTTGTCAGCAGTTCGTTTACTTCGTTTACAAACTTCACGTCGGAGTGCCAACTTGTTTTTTATATCAAATTTATAATTTTTTAATAAATTGTTTGATCATTTCCTGCCTTAATTATGTTTACTTAAATTTAAAAAAATACGTAAGTATTTAAACCTCTCTTTTAATTTTAACATTTTAAACTGAAAATATTTATTAAAAATGCATGTGTATTTATTATTTATTTTTATTTGTAAATTAGAAACCGAAAAATGTTTATTTTTCTCAATTTCGAATTAAAAGTTAAAAAAAAAAAAAAAAAAAAAAAAAAAAAGCTTTGTGTTTGGGAAACTTTATAATTTTTCACTTTCGAAAAAATATTCTTTTGTGCAATTATTGTGCAATGACCTTTGAAGTGCGTTATGATCAATTTGAAGTTAAAAATTCTCCATGTAAAGCTTTTTATTTATTTATTAGTTTTTTAAATCCTTCTGAGCTGATCTTTCGCCAAAATCATTAGCTTAGAACAGATCCTTGACAAAGAAACGGTTTTTTTAAAACTCACATCACTCATATTAATTACTAGCGGTACCCGCACGGCTTTGCCCGTGGAATAAAATTAAAAATTCATTTGTAAAAAATTGATATAGCAGAAAAATACTCTATTTTAGTTATTCAACTATAATTCTTTTAAAGAATGATATAAAAATTTGGCATGGACCCCACACTACTTCCTTTTACGTGTAAATTTCTTAGTAGATGCCTTAACCCATTAATGCCTAGCGTCCCTTTTTAGGGACGGTCCAAAAAAGGGTCTGAATTTCCCCAAAATGAACATTTCAACCAAATAATAGTGTTCAATGAGTACCTTTGGTATTGTTTCAATTCGTTATTAACAGATTGCAGCACATAACCATTGAAAAGTGTGTTCTGTAGCAGTTTTAACATGACCTTTGTCAAAAATGACATCGTTCACAATCTCAAGAAAAAAAGCTAAATTTTCAAAGTTATTCCTAGCTTCCCAGTTTATGTTAATTGCTGATTTTATTTCTTCTTATAAAATGTCTGTTTAAACATTACATCGTAGGCAAAAAAATTTTTTTGTAAACGAAGTATATACCCTCTGGGGTCTATCGTAACTTTTAAGGGACGATTCTTCTTTCCTCAATAAAAAAATTATTTTTTACAGAATATTTTTTCTATTATTTTTCCTGTACATTAAACACTGTTTGTAACCAGTATACAAAATATCTTTGGAAAACAAAATGTCAGGCATTAATGGGTTAAGTGCTAAAATAGTGCTTGGAGTGAGCAAGATAACAATTCAAATATTTACATCCCTAGTTTGCCACAAAACAATGCAAAAAAATGTTTTTCAATGATTAATCTCCTAAATATCGCCGATTTTAACATCATTCAGTGGATTTTTCGCAAAATATCGCCAATAGCACCAAATTGAACCCAAATAAAAAAAATAATTTTTTTCGCCAAATTTTACGCCAACTTGGCTATATGTCGCCAAATTGGCGTCAAACACTTGGCGACTAAAAGCTTGGCGATATTTCGCCAAGTGCTCGCCCCAATTCATATCACTTTTGTCTGCATTGAAATTAACACTGATTTACCCCATAAAAGGGGTAAAAACCCCCTTGGGGAAATTTGAATGCAACCCCAAGGGGAGGTGCACAAAAATAAGCCAAAAGAGAAAATAAGAACAATTTTGCTGCTCACAGAAATCTTACCAAAGTTTAAAAGAAGAAGAAAGTTTTCTTTCCTAACTTCAAAAACAAAATAATAGAAATTTCGTGCATTATTCTTCACCATGATAATAAAAACAATAAACATCGACAAACATCAACCAGCAAATGATAAATTAAAAGCCAAACTCGTTCACTCAAGCCATTTACTGCAATTTATATTGAAATAAAAAAAAGGAAATAAAATATGTTTTGCCAGACGATAAATTTAGAATGGTTTACTATCATGTTGTTTCTTTTTTGACCTCATTTAGTTAAACAATGTTTCCCTCTTCTACACAACTCGTCAGATCGCCAAAATATCTCTAAACTCACAAAAATGGTACGCGTCAGTTTCTTCCTTCTCTACCTTTTTTAAAGAAAGGACTCGATTTCTCATTTGATTGACAGGTGCCATCTTATCACGATTTTATTATATTTCATTTGACTAATTTTAATAAGGCTTGGAGTTTGGATTGCTACAAAAACAAATACATTTTTAAAATTATTAATGGAAAAAGAACGAAACAAATAAACGAAATAAAAACGTAACCATGGTAACAACATTAAAAGTTGATTTCCGTTGATAAAATAATTCATTTCATTAACCATTTTAGAATCGTTTGGCTTGCTTTACTGAAGATAAGCCTTGAATTCCGGGATTCTAAAAACAATTGTTACAGCTCTCCTGATGATCGTAGAAACTTCGAAAAAACTTCATTTTGTGCAGAAAATTTCAAGCTTTCGAATGACATAAGACTTGAAAATGTGTATGAAATATTTCTTCCCTATTTTATCGAATTTCTGCTAAGAATTCGAATAGAAAAAGAACGAAATGGAATTTTCGAAAAATCGCTTCGAGGTGCAAAACTACATGCTACAAACTAATTTTGTGTCAAGTGGCATGAAAATCGACCGAACGGTTTGGGCGCTACGCGCGTAACAGACAGACAGACAGAAGGACAGAAAGAAGGACAGAAAGAAAGACAAACCTTCAGCTTTATTATTAGTAGAGAAGATAGAGAAAAAAAAAAAAAAAAGAATACACACACATGCAGTCGATAAAATTAAGTAAAGAACACACACATGCAGTCGATAAAATTAAGTAAAGATTACAAGAAACGGACTTCGTCTCATAATATATACATAAAAATTTCGAGAAATAAATTATATTTACTTTAATGTTATGTATAGTGCTCCTTTGGTAAGTTGCCTTCATACATAGAGGATACTTCCCGCTTTTTTGGGTAATAGGAAAGGGTAATTGGTATTGAATTGGGAGTGTGGTTACTTTCGTTCATGTTTTTCAAAAGTATTCTAACTCGAATCAGCGGCAATTACTCTTTCCCATTATCCGAAAAAGCGGGAAACATTACGTCTATGCCGGAGGTCAATTTGCCAGAGGAGCTGGCAACAATTACAATTTTGGAATTTGGGTTCAAAGTGGACTGTAACTTTTTTATGTTTACTGGCCACTATCATTTTTTTTAGTCTCGAGCTTTACTGTTTTTGCTACCATGATGAGATGAATCCATAGGCGGCTGGTGCACCTAAAAAGTGAGGGGTCGAAAGAAGTTGAAGGGTAAGGGGCAACATCTCTCAACCTTTTTTTTTCTCAAAAATTTGGCTATGTTATTGGATTTTAGCATTGCTGATTTAATTACCTCTAAAATATGCCAAAATCACCCCCCTTTTCGATGCAAAGTTCCATTTTTATGAAATAACATTAAAAAATGCTATTTTTGGAAAATTCAGCTTATATTTTCGTGAAATAAAGCAATACAATGAGTAAAAAGAAATCCTTTTTCAATTGATCATTACTTTTTAACTCTAAAAAGAGAGGGGGCAAGGTCCCTTTG
>JAXGGA010022886.1:0-14280 GCA_038373865.1 Uloborus plumipes
ATTTCACATATTAGACAACAAATAGCACTATTTGTGCATACATATTATTTGGACTGCAACCTTTCAGCATCTGTGGAGAGGGGATGAGTAGGATTACTTTTCCATTTTTCAGATGGAAATCAAAGCTCTAAATGAAAATGGTAAAAATAATGAAATTGGGATTGTTTAAGAGAATTTTTTAAGGATTAAAATAAAAAGTGATTTAAATCAATGATTTTTTTTAAAAAAATCAATTGATTTAAATCACTGATTTAAATTGATTTAAATCATTGACACCTTGCCCCTTTCATTCTCCATTTTCGTGGAGAATGAAAGGGGCACATCTCAAAATAGCTATTCTTACAGGCATCGGTTTATACACCATTTAATTTTTTTGAAGTTCTTGTCATGATTTTAACCTACATTTTTTAATGATCCATGTTTTGTGCAATTTATATCGGGCCTTTTTTTTATCCACGAGTGGGGGCAACTTCCTCCCCCCAAGGAAGGGGGGTTCTTCATACAAATCCCAAAATTACAACGGATTTGAGTCACATTTGGCACGTAGGTCCTTTCATGCTCAGAATGTCACGCCAGGGTTCTTTCACTGTGCTTACGAGAGGGGGGCTGAGAGTTGCAAGAAATCTTTTAAGTGGAATATACTTCCATTATTACTTACAGTGACTGAAATTTTACGAAATCCGAAAAGGCCTAAATTTAAACTTTAAAATCATAAAATTTCTCTTTTCTACAGGCGAAATTTTATACTACTTTTTGTAAGGATTTTGATTTATACCTGATTCCTACGCATCACGAGACAACTCGTGATAATTAACTCGATAATGGGAAAAAAGGGCATTTTAGTTGCTTATACTTTTGTACGTACGTATGCACGGTCGGATGCGCCAAAAAAGACATTCTTTCGAGAATGAGTAAAGTAGAAATTTAGGCCGCAGTTGAATGCAAATCTATTCGAGAGAACATTACTTCCTGTACTACTTACAAGGAAGTAAAAAAGTAATAACTACTGTCTGTTTGCGTATTGTGTGCCTGGCCGCCACGAACGCTTCCATTTGAAAAAGGGGAGATAGGTTTAGGATGCGCACTTCCCAATGCCTTCAGTTTTTGTTCACTTGCTACTTCCTCGTTGCATTTCCCCCCTATTTCGAGAGAGTCAGAAGAGACTTAGCGCGTGCGCAAATTCAACGGAGGTTTCGCGAAAAAATGTTAGACAGTAATTGGTACAGTCGACGCTCGTTATAACGACCACACGTTATAAAGACCATCCCAATATAACGACCGTTGAGAAAACCCCCAACTGTATCCCAATATACTCTATGTTCTACCTCTTACAGCGACCACTCGTTATAAAGACCGTTTTCTGTAGGACGGAGGCGGTCGTTATATTGAGCGTCGACTGTATTTCCATCTTTGTAGTTCAGTTTCGCAGGAATGACAATATCAATAACATTAATGCAAAATTTTACTCTCATACAGTTATTATTTTCAGTTTCAACGTAAAAATTAAGCCTTTCTGTAAAACATTGATATCTTACCGAAATTCAGAACTTAAACATTCTACTACCAATTTTAATTTTCGCTCTTTAACAGGGTATGAATTTAGATCAAAACAGGCGCAGAAAGTCAACAGCAATTATAGTTTTCTTTCTTTATTAATGATTCGATTTAACATTTCAGAAGGTTTAAACGCAAAGCAGACGTTCTATTCAAAAAAGTCGAAGGGAAAAAATAATACGAAGAATTTCAAATTTATTAAAAAAAAATAACGTATCTCTAAATCGTTTGCAGATTTTTTTTTTTTTTGTGTTTTGATTTCTCAATATTGACCTTGCTTGTAGTTTAAACGTTGTACTTAAATAGGTATAGTAATTCTAACTGTGTGACAAAGTTATTTTCAAGTTTGTAGCTTTTAACAAACATTTAACAAGAAGGCTCTGTGTAGTAGAGTTATAAAATAGTTCTAAAAGTATTTAATCAACAAATTAGGTAATATGTTACTGTTTTCAATTTAATAGCATTTTTTTTAAATATAAAAGCATAGAAGCTGATAAACAAAACTAATAAAAAAATAATTAGCTTCACTTATTTTTCGACTATAGAATTTAAAACGGTTAATTATGCACTGAAGTCATGATGCTTAGTTTTACCAAAAATATTTTTATACATTCTTTTTGAATTAGCTGTAATGATAGAATGTACTGTATAAAATATAGGAATTTTAGTATATTAAAAAATTGCAAGTTTTCTCGAAGAAAAAAATCGTTCTAAGGATTTTTAGATACATTTATTTTATTTGAAATGTGAAACATTTTGTCAACTAATACTTCCTATCGCTGTTTCATTTCAGAGCGATATTAAATCGAATTTTAATTCCTAATGATTTGACGTTTGGTTACATAATACTATTCTTCTTATTCTAAAAAAAGGAACCCTTCATAAAGTACTTGTGCACAAACAATTTATACTTAATAACGAACAATTAAAACGAGTGTCACTTCAAAAAAAGCAAAATTACGGCTTTCTTAATTGGTTTAAAAAAGAGTACTAGCCATAATTTGCACCAATTCCGCTCGGCAAACTCTGGTTATCAAAGATGTGCCCCTTTCAAACTCAATTCTCCCTTCACAATCGGCAGAATCTGGAGAATGATAAGGGCATAAGTTGCTTTTTAGCTGAGACTGTTAACACTAGAAAAAAATGGGTCGGTTTCTCATGTAAGGTGTACTAAGATACGCTATTTAAACATATTTCCAAAAAATGCATTTTTTGAGATGTGCCCCTTTCATTCTGGATGTGCGATATGTGCGAGCACTGAATGAATAATTTCAAGTGATAAAAATATTATTTATTCTTTTCTGAAGCTGATTTAGCAGTAAATAGTTGAATAGTTTTAAATAAAATCAGATTGCATTTTCCAATTTCTTGCAGAAGATGTTACATTTTCTGCAAAATATATTTCATGAAACAGAATTTGCTACTAATTTACTTTTTCTAAGGAGTCTGTACATTTTCTATTTTGAATTCCAATGCTATTTCTGCTTACTTGTTTACGAGATCATAAGGTGAAACTTTTCTTTTTGAATTTGTTTAGATTATGTTTTCCCCCCTTATTTGATAATTATTATTATTTGTTTTGATATAATAAATTATGTTTTTCTTGGATCATCACTACTTTTTGTCTCAACCTGCATCATATCTACTTCTTGAAGTATTTCCTGAAATTCCTGATGCATTCATACCAATATATTAATTCAGATTATTTCAATCAATATTTTCCTATAAAAAACTATTTTAATGATGTAATTAAATTACAATGTTTTGCTCTTATCTCCTTAAGTAGTCAAGAAATGTGGCTTTATGACTGTTGAAGATTGATTGATTATTAATTACACCAAACTTTTATTACTTTCTGAAAAAAAATTTTTTTTTTCGAAAATTATATTAGAACCAAAAAAACCGGGTTTTTTGGGGGGTTTTTTCCTACCTCTGAGAAATTATTTTCTGTTTTTATTTAAATTTAATGATTCATTTGTTTGCTGTTTGCCTTTTGGAGTGTAAAATAATGCTGGTAAGATGATTAGACTTTTTTATTGATTTTTTTTTTTTAACATTTTGTCTCGCCTAATTTACTCAGGTAAAATTTTTAATTTAGTAAAATTTATTATCTTTAAATTTTGTGTCAATAATTTTAAAGAAACTGAAATTTATGTTACTTAATACAGGGCCTGCCCTCAGGATTTTTAGTCGTTAGCCCATAAATTAGCCGAATTTTGAAAGCCTTAACTAAAGAATTTAAACTTACTTTTCCTAATACAATACACATATATATGTATATATATATATCTATATATACAGGGGTCTGGCCAGAGGAAATTCGGGTCCGTTAACGGACCCTTCACAAAAATACGATCAAGCAAAACGGACCCTTCACAAAAATACGATCAAGCAAAACGGACCCTTCACAAAATGCTGATCAAACAAAACGGACCCTTCACGAAATGCTGATCAAACAAAACAGATATTTTGCACATTCATTCAAAAAGCAAATCTGAAATCAAAATAATGCACAGCATATTTCCGAGTAAAAGCCCATAACTTTTGGGTCTTTTCTGAAGTTAAAGAAGGTAATCGCTTATTCGCCAATTTTACCGATAAAAAAAAAAAAAGTCCGCACTTCCTGCCTGCGTCTGGCAAGCAATAAATCTTTAATGTAAAATGTCTCACTTGTTGTTGGTTTCTTTTAAAGAAATTAACAACTTAAAAAAGGTAGTTGTTGTGCTTTAATAGTTCTGCTTGTGTGTTTTATAATATGCAAATCAAAATGGCTTGCTGCGATGTTGCTGTTATAGATTTCTCTGGAAATGCAGAGTAAGGATTTTTCTTCCTACTCTTGACTTAACCCTCTCGGCACCCTGGACCTCATATGAGGCTCCTACTTTTGAACTCAATTTTGGAAGAAGTAAACACTTAAAATGATTTTTTTTTCACTTAGGAGCCTCATATGTGATCTACATGAATAGGTGGAGTCACTGACGGAAAAAAAAAATCATTTTAAGTGTTTACTTCTTCCAAAATTGAGTTCAAAAGTAGGAGCCTCATATGAGGTCCAGGGTGCCGAGAGGGTTAAACAAAAATGAAATAATAATAATAATAGTAATTAACAGCGAAATGAACTTATAACTGTTGGAGAAAAAATAAGATTACTTCTGGTAGAGTGATCAGCTATTTAAAATTATCGCCATCTGACGTCTTTTGTGCGATGTTTTGACCTTATTTTGGCAGGAAAAGGTTTTTTTTTTTGGATGCTACAAGGGTAGTGTTTTGGTTATATTCAGGAATTAAGGAATTTTTTCTTCTGTTAATATTGGAAGTTGGGTATTGTCTGTTTTGCTATGTCTTCCTACCGTATTTTGCCTCCAAATTTTTGGCGATTATGTCGGTGTTTATTAATGACATTCATCATATAAACCTGATGAAATGAAATTCTAAAATTATTTGCACTTTAATAAATTATTTATTTACCGTTTTTATACTTCTGATGCTTTCATTTATGAATTCATTCATTTGAAAACTGCGATTCATCATTTCATTCGAAATCATTTCATTTTGAAAACTGCGATCTCTGCATCCGATATAAAAATCGAATTTTTCTTTTTTTCAAGCTCTTTATTAGAAGGGAAATAAATGAAAATTCGCTTTTTTTTTTTGTTCAGATCATTATTTAAAAATTTTTAAAGCAAAATTAATTGTTCTTTTATTACTCTAAATGTTAATACTGAATGGATCGTTACATTTTATTTTTGCATTAATTGTGTTACAGACATTAATAATATGTTTATCATAGACCTTTAAAATGCAATTGGAAACATTTTTTACCAAAATTTACTCGTTTATATTCCGTTTTTATGCGTTTGATGCCATCACTTTGAAAACTGCAATCTCTTTGCATCCGCTACAGGAATCAAAATTTTCGCATTTTTGATGTTTAATACGCTTTTTACATGAAAATAAGTTTAATTTATTTACATATTTTTTTTTAATTTAAATTTTTTATTTTATTTTATTTTATTTTATTTTTTTTTTTTTCAAAAATGTTTGATTTTCACAAAATTATTTGATTTTTCACAAAAAACGGACCCTGTGAAAAATCCTGGACAGACCCCTGATATATATACATATGTGTGTGTATTTTTTTTTTTTTTTTTTTTCAGTTTACATTTCAGAGACTTCTCTGTTCACCAATGCCGTAGCCAAAGCAAAAAATTTTTTGCCTAATTTCTGATTTCATCGCATTTGGCAAGGTGGAGAACGCTTAATGTGGGCCCTGTTAATACCTCCTTTTTCTACTGTGTGCTTGTTGTTGCAATAATTTGAACTGTATTTGTATTGTTTTTCATCGTTAAAATAACCGAGAGGTTTCGAAATTCTGGTTCAATTATGAACAAAATTAAAATTTTTAGCTGAAGTGTGTTTAAGCAATGAAGCATTTAGTATAAACATCAGCTCAACCTTTTTTGAAAGATTTTAGATTAGAGCGAAAAAGAAAAAAAAAATAGTGCTCTACTCACTTTGTTTTTCTGCGAGATTTTTTTTTTCCATTTGCAAAACATTTGGTGTACGACTTAATTTCGTTTATTATTTTAAATCAGCAATGTAGTGTAATTATTTAGATAAAAATATTTCACACTGGATTTGTACTTTCCATTCAAATTCCAATTTAATTCTTATAGGCTCCATCTTTTATGCCATGCACCAGCGGTTCCCAACTGGTGGTTCGCGAACCCCCAGGGGTTCGCGAGGTGCCTGAAAGGGGTTCGCCAAATTTATATTGTAATGGCTGACTTTTAAATATTTTCGTAAAAAATAAAGAAATATTCAATTTACATACATAGTTATTGCTCTTTTAAAATTTGAAAACAGGTCGGATTTTTCCATCACTATCTGGCTCAAAAAAAGTATCTAAAAATATTTCAGTTGTTTAAATAACCTTGATAAAATACAATTTTCTTTTTCCTTTCAAAACACGACAAAAAGAAATATCCCTCTGACTAAATGTTCAAGTGGGGGGCATGCAGAATCGTTGAATTAGCTGTGGCGGGGGCAGCGACAGCCTTGAAAAGGCGTCATCAAGAGGTTTCAGGGTCATTCCACGTCAAATCGCCTAAGGCTATGTGCCGTCATGTCTCAGATTTTGTTCAATATTTTTTTACGGATAGATACCTATGAGATAAACTCAAATTATTTTTTTTAGAATTTTTGAATAAAAATTTAGGGTTGTAGAATTTTTTGAAATTTTGATTTTTTCAGAAGTTTTGCTTTTTTATTTTTGGTATGCATTTTGAAAAAGCTCTATAACTTCCTCATTTTTCATTCAATTAAGCCAGTTTACGTTATCTTTTTAAAGCTAATTATTTTCTCCTTCAATATTAGTGACAAAAATGAGATTGTGAAAAATAGAATTTTGCCAATGGTCGTCTGAAGTCAGATTTTGTGTTTTTTCAATTGGTATGTTCAATAGGTCATATCTCCGGAGTACCAACTCAGAACTGCCCAATTTTTTTTTCAGTGTTGACAACATCATATACTTTTTATGTATGAAAAATTAGGAGGGTGTTTTTCGTTGTTTTGGAATAAAAAATTCAAGCGTGTTTTTTCAGTTGGTATGATCAATAGGTCATATCTCCGGACTACCAACTAAGAACTGCACGCCACTTTTTTTCTGTTATGACAACATCATACCCTTTTTATGTATAAAAAATTGGGAGGGTGCTTTTTGTAGTTTTGGAAAAAAAAAATCAAACGTGATTTTTCAGTTGGTATGATCAATAGGTCCTATCTCCGGATTACCAGTTAACAACTGCGCCAATTTTTTTTCTATAATGAAAACATCATAATGTTTTTTATGATCAAGATATTAGAAGGTTGTTTTTTGTTGTTCTGAAATTTAAAAAATATATTGAATTTTTGAAACAAATTTCTTTGAAAATCAAGTTTTCGACAAATTTAAAAACTCCGTTAAAAAAAAAAAAAAAAAAAAACTATGCTATCACAAGGAAGACCACGACATGGCAGCTGAATGGCATTTCTTTGCCACGAGTCATGGCAAGAATGCATGCGATGGAGTAGGGGGCACAATAAAACGGCTTGCAATAAGGGCAAGTCTTCAAAGAACTGTCGAAGGACAGATTTTAAATGCACATGATCTATTTCAATTTGCCTCTCAAAATATTAAAGGGGATACAGATGTTTTTCGTTACAGCAGTGGAAGTGGTTGCAAACGAAGATTTTTTAAAGCAAAGATATGAAAGAGCCTTAATAATAGTAGGCAGCAGAGAGAATTACTTCTTCAAGCCATTAGACACGAAGGATATATTAGTGAAGAAGGTTTCTGTGTTTGAAAAACCTTTTGTTGCCACTGTCGGAACATCGTAGAAATAAAGATTGTTATTCATGAATTTTTTATGCTTTCATTTGATAACAAATTATAAAATGTTACGTAGATTTCAGAATAATGGAAACCAAATATAAATTTTTTCCAACCACCAAGAGCTCGCGAGTCTTTCTTTGTCAAACTATGAATGAAAGTATATTTAAAGACATTTCAGTTTACTTTATCATAATTCCTATCGGTTGATGGAGTGGCTAGCAAATAATTACTGAAGAGTAAAATAATTCTGCAGCGACTTTTCACTACCAAAGCATGCAAGCAATAGAACAATATAAAACTACCATCAAGTATTTGAATGTAATAAATAGGACACATTTTCACCTGCTTGTGACGTGTGATGCTGAGTGAATCTCAAATTTAAGTTTCAAAAGTTGATTTTAAAGTAAAGTTTTTTGAAAAAAAAAACATGTTATATTTTTATTTCAAAATAAAAAAACTTCGTTCTAATTTCTTGATCATAAAAACATCATGATGTTTTCATTATGGAGAAAAAAAATGGCGCAGTTGTTAACTGGTTTTCCGCAGATATGACCTATTGATCATACCAACTGAAAAAACACGTTTGATTTTTTTATTTAAAAACTACAAAAAGCACCCTCCCAATTTTTTATACATAAAAAGGGTATGATGTTGTCATAACATAAAAAAAGTGGCGTGCAGTTCTTAGTTGGTAGTCCGGAGATATGACCTATTGATCATACCAACTGAAAAAACACACTTGAATTTTTTATTCCAAAACAACAAAAAACACCCTTGTAATTTTTTATACATAAAAAGTATATGATGTTGTCATCACTGAAAAAAAAAATTGGGCAGTTCTTAGTTGGTACTCCGGAGATATGACCTATTGAACATACCAATCGAAAAAACACAAAATCTGACTTCAGACGACCATTGGCAAAATTCTATTTTTCACAATCTAATTTTTGTCACTAATATTGAAGGAGAAAATAATTAGCTTTAAAATGATACTTAAACTGGCTTAATTGAATGAAAAACTAGGAAGTTATAGAGCTTTTTCAAAATGCATACCAAAAATAAAAAAGCAAAAATTCTAAAAAAATCAAAATTTCAAAAAATTCTACAACCCTTAGTTTTTATTCAAAAAATCTAAAAAAATTAATTTGAGTTTATCTCATAGGTATCTATCCGTAAAAAAATATTGAACATAATCCGAGACATGACGGCACGGCCGACTATTTAAATTAGGCGATTTGACGTGGAATGAGCCTTCATGAAGAATATGCATTTGCAAGTAAAAAAAAAAAAAGAAAAAAAAAGAAAGAATAGTCAAGCAATACAAAATAGGCGGATCTTGAACCTTGTGTATTATATGACAGCAAAAGGCTCCAAATTGGAAATTTATTTCTGGATTTTACTCAGTTCTCTCTCTCTTTTTTTTTTTTTGTAAATATATAATGTTAGTTTTTAAGATAAGAGTCGCATCAATAGACTCATGTACAGAAAGGATTTTCCTCATACACATATTTGAAAAATAAATACCGAAATAGACTAAATTACGAGCCTGATCTGAGATTGAGACTTTCAGACGTCGAACCCAACTATCAACTCCTTTGTTCCCTAAAGCAGCCACAAATATCCCATTAAGTTTTTTTCCTCAAAATCAAGGTATGTTTAAGGAACTAATTTATTTTTTTTGAATCACTTGTTTATTATTTTTCTTATATCTGCAGTTTCAATTTATTAATGTCTCTATTAATCGGTGTTTAAAATAATATTTTTGCATATTGCAATCAACTGCTATGAAAAGGAAATGCAAATTTAGTGGGTTTTTTTATTGTATTCTTACAAGTTACTTATTTTAAGACCAGGGGGTTCGCGAAATTTTTCCGATGTTACAAGGGGTTCGCAAAGAGAAAAAGGTTGGGAACCGCTGCCATGCACAATAGAAAATGTGAGGTGATAACACAATTCAATCTTGATATTTTCAACCCTATTGTAATTGGTTCCAATAGCATGATATTATAGGCAAAGAAGTATTAAATTGTTCAAAAAAAGAAAAAGAAAATCTTTTGAAAATGAAAGCTGGTTTTTATTACTTGAAATATTTTTCAATCTGACAGCAGAGTTTCCGCTATGGGTGCATTTTTTGCAAAATACGAAAATGCTGTCTAAATTGCGAAAATGAAGCGGGGCCATTTTCTCGTTTTTGCTCCTCTATAGTAGGAACAAAAAACAATGCACAATCTGTGAAAGAAAGCAAGCATGGTGATATCTAACTTACTCTTATTATAAATTGTAGCCAACATGTATAAAATGCAGTTAAGGTCAACAATATGTTGTCTTAATGGGCTTAACATCACCCGATGAATTCATTATTGGCATTTTTAAAAAACTTGTCTTATTTTGATGTGAATAACAATTCTCAATTTTCCACTTTAAATTTAAAAAAATGTGAATCTATTTCTTTCAAGATGTCAAGGCTGAATTTTGAATTTAGCTTTCAACAGGAGATGAAACTGGTTAGAAAGATAGTAAACAGATTCACTATTTATGAACCTTTGGCATTTTGCTGAAGCCTTTTCTTCGATTTAAGCTCTTTTGCTCTAAGACTCGACTGGAGCCGTTCCTTTCCCCGTGTGATATTGAACGTGTGTCCTTTCCAGGGGTCCAGCTGGAGGTGGCCCACCACAACAGCCGGCTGAGGCTCTACGTGGAGAGCGGACACCCCTTCTCCCCGGGGGAGGTGCTGGCGGCCATGGAGAGCCAGGGGGTGGAGCCCAACAAGGTGCTTTCTTTGCATTCCCTTTGTTCTTTCTCTTTATGTTAATCATTTTTTTTTAAAATTATTAATGTTATTATTTATTTATTTTTTTTTATTTGTTTTTATTTTTTTATTAAATTTATTTAACCCATTAATGCCTCACATTTTTTTACCAAAGATTTATTGTATACTGGTTACACGGCAACAGAACACACTTTACAATATCTATGTGCTGCAATCTGTTAGTAATGGATTGAAACAATACCAAAGTAATCATTGAACACTATTATTTGGTAGAAAGGTTCATTTTCGGTCAATTCGGACACTTTTTTGGACCGCCCCTAAAGAGGGACGCTAGGCATTAATGGGTTAATTTGTTTATTTTATTTATTTTTTTCAATAATATAATCTGCTTTTCTGTTTTAGTTTTCATTCATTTAAAAAATTTTTGTTTATTTTTTATTATATTGGTATTTTTCCTTTTTTCTCTTTTGTTTTCTTCATTTCCCGAGTCGCATTCTTTCATTCTGCCTTTTTGTTGTTCTTGCGGTTAACGGTTTTAACTTTCTGTTTTTTTGTTATGTTAACCTTTTGGCTCATCGTGTTGCCAATTGAATTCTTTTTTTTCATTTCGGACCTAGTAAAAAGTTTCTGGTCAATCTTTAGTTTCCTATTGGTTCTTTATTGGCTTGTAATTTTCCTTTTGGTATTCTGAAAATTCACTTTGTTTGCCTTTTAAGCTGTTCGCTTCTGTTCCCGTTGCTTTTGTTGAATGTCTGTGCATCCATAAGCTCACAATTTTTTTTGCATTGAAAAAGGCGTTCCCTGTAACGCCAAAAAAGGTGTCTGCACTTTTCCTGCGCATTTGTGCTTCGTCAACGTTGTATTTATCCTTTGTAGGAAAAAAACAATCATCTAAAATTCTGTCTGTGTTATCTTAAGAAATGTAATTCAACGGGTGGGGGAATGTAAGGAAAAGTGAAATCGTGAAGATAACTTTCTTTTTCCAAAAGTGAAAAAATCGAAACGACCCTGCAAAAAGAGTGAACATTGTTTTTTGAAATACAACTTGCATTGAAACATTATTTTTCATTTTTAGTAGTAAATGTATTCAAAAAAAAGAAAGAAAAGGAAAAGAAACAAAAAAAAAAGTTTTCACTTTGTCCCGTGATTGGTGAAGGATCAATCCATTTCAAATTACCCAATATGAATAAAATTTGTTGCTCAACATTTTTAATTTTCTTGATTCTTTTATCATGGATTACCTATGGGTAGACATGAACAAAACTGCAATTGAAAAAAATTTACATGCTATATTTTTTATTTGGCAGTCATTTCAAAATGGCTATTTGGCAAATTTGATAGAAAAACAGGGTTTGCGAAATATTTTATTACCAGGTCGTTTTTAAAGATATCAATATAATTTAAAAACCAGTGTGTTCAGCATAAAATTACCTTTAAATACATCTTCTTTAAATTTTCCTATCATGTAAGAAAGTTGGTCAAATTCTTTCTCTAAAACTAGGAAAAAACGTTGAAATTGGTGATTTTTAAGACCATAAATTTTTATGAAGGGAGAGAGACTCAGCAATATTATTTTGTTTCTGTGTTTGAGTACTCATAATACTACCAGCAACATTCTTTAGAATGAACTCCTTTTTTTTCTACAAGTCTTCAAAAATGGCGGAAAACTCGAAAATGCCAAATTTCGTAGGTCAATATCTGAAAAGGGACTGAATGAAAAAAAATGAAAATTGTATAAAATGTTCTTAATACTAATAAGAATTTCTCACAAAAGAATTATGACTGAGACTCAACTGCGTTTTGAGTTATAGAGCTGCGAATTTCAACAAAAACGCTACCTTTTCAATACATTGGTGCAGTGCTAAATTAGCAACTAAGGCTTAAAATTATCTTAACTGACAAAGTTGAATAATGCTGAAATATATAAGTTAACAATGCACTTTTAATTACATCTAAAAAAAAAAAAAAAAAAAAACGATGATAGTTGTAGTACTACCGTAAAATTCTTGAACTTACCCATATGTTTTATGCACTACAATGGTGTAAACTATTACACACATTAATGTTTTTTAAATATATTTTTGTGTTCAACTCTTAACTACTTGCCAGCTGTAATTTATGCTTAAAGAGTTGAACAAACATGATATTTCATTGTACAGTTTATCAGTTATGTTGTATGTTCTTCCAGAAAACGTTGTGAGTTCCAATGAAGTAACTTTACGTACTATTTTCTTTGCGGGTACCCACACGGTATCATTTTTTGACAGTTGAAAGGCAGTCTTTGGTCCAGAAGGATGAAAGAAATGCACCAAAATATCATTGTTAGCTTCACTTTTGTCTTCAACTTTTCCCAGCCACCCCTTCTCATCGTATATACAGGCAACAAAGTTGTTGGAAATCGATTAAAACTCAACTCAGAAATCGAAATCCGTATCAATTTAAACTCATTAGTTAATAAAATAGCAATTTATTAACACAACTCAGAAATTATGCAAGAACGTACCATCTATATACTACAGATAACTAACATCAAAACCTAACTTGAAACTACTCACACAGTCACTCAGTATTCCATGAAAAATCAAATATTATAAAATTCCAACAATGCCAAATATAAACTGAAAGTATAAAATAAAGTGCAAGGCTTAACAAACTCTAAAACAAGAAACAAAATGCAAGGCTTTGCACTTAACAATAGTTGCAGATTCAACAAAAGTCATTATTTGTGAATGACGACACATTTATAAATAGTATTGAAGCCTGATGATCATCAAAGCTCAAGGCTGTGGAAGTAACAAAGCACCTGATTTGATTGTTATTTAAGGGAACATATCTGTGATAACCTTGTATCCTTCACCGTTAAACAATATTCAAATCTTTTAGTCAGTGTGTTTTCCATTCGCTCAATTACAGCTGAAGAAACATACATATATGTTGCAAGGCTGCCAACTACTACGCGTTTAGCGTAGTAGCTACGCATTCATCCAGCTTACTACGCACTACGCAAGGAGAAGCAAATTCTACGCATTCGTTGAATAATCATACAAAATAATAATAATATTTTTTTTTTTTTTTTTTTGTTCCTTGTATGTTGAATGTCCAGATGATGCTTTTTTGAGTCGATTCCAGTATCATTTCGCATGGCATCTTCCGTTTAAAACGAATGCCAAACAAGCGCCGCTACACAAGTCATCCACTCCACTCCTGAGCGCATCGATGACTTAATCGGAGCGATGACGTAAATGGAGCTGTTTCACTCACGATAGGAAGAACTGCGCGGCGCGCAACGTCTTCTTCATCCTGATTGGATAGTGAACTGGGATACTGTTCTTTGAATACTTTGGATGAACTTTGCACTGAAACTCGGAATGCTTAATGAATCGAAGAAATAAGTATGATTCATAATAACGAATCATGTTATTTGAAGGAATGTCCTGATGAACTAGCAGCTTAAGCAAAACGGGCAACCTTACATTGTTACTAAAACAATCTTCATAGATAAAATATTTCACTTTTTGTTTTTCTTTATTTAATCCTGTTGTATGACTAAATTAAATAAAAGAATGAAAGTCTGAATTTGGAT
>JAXGGA010022887.1:0-14279 GCA_038373865.1 Uloborus plumipes
GACCGCTTAAGGACCGTATGCGAAATCCTTCAAAATCTTGATTTTTCAAAACGTCATAACTCGGTCAATTTTTGTGGTAGAAGAGTGATTTTTTTTTAGTTTTAAACGTTACAGTGTCAAGAATGTTTTTACTAAATATGATTGATAGGACTGGGGGGCTGTATAAAATTTAAATTTCGTAACTCTTTCAAAATTTGATTTTTGAAAAACATTGAATAGACCCAAAATTTCTTTCGTAATTTGGAGATTTTTTCCTAAATAAACTATATGCTTATCTCTAACGGTTTAGAAATTAGCTATTGGTCCACGATTGGAGTGGACACCCTGTATACTAATAGAGCAGACAAATTACTGTAAAGACCTTTTTATTCGCGAGGCCTTAATTTTCGCGATTTTCGCGAGCCCTTCGTAATCACGAAAATTTAGGCCTCGCGAATTTTTTTTTACTTTGGACTTTTTCAACTTTCCGTTCTGTACATGCAAAATTCGCGAAATTTTCGGCCCGCGAAATCACCGATATGTTCATTTTCGCGAAAATTATGGCCCGCGAAATTAAAGGCCTTTACAGTAACTGATTCACACAGCACATGACACGAGGTTGACTTTTGATGTCCCGCACGTGACGCATACAGACAACTAATTTCTAAATAACAAAAGCATTAGACAAAAGTATAACTGTGCCAGGAGTATCTTTGTATCCAATGTAAGGATTCAAATATGTGCTCACTCCTGTTCAGTTAAAATACAGAGAGCTATAGCAAAATGTAGGTAGAATTATAGAGTCTTTTTCTTTCCAAGTGGAAATAAAAATATTTATTTAATATCTTACTCAAAACCACGTTTAAATATGAATTTTTCCGACTCCATCCATTTTTTTTATCAATAAATCATCAAATCCTTGTGTTAAAATGTAAAAACTACATAATATAGGTATCATTAAAAAATTGGCTCTGTAAGTTTAATAGATTTTGAGACAGAGCAACATTATAAAAAATTCAAGTTTCAAGAAAAGCACTTTTAAAGATTTCATTCACGTGATGAACCATGTAAATGCTTTTGAAAGAACAGAAAGTTCTGGTGCTTCTATTTTTTTGATAAACAATTGTGATACATGGTTGGAAAACAAAGGTTTAACCACCCTGCGGTTGGGCAGTCTAAGAAATACATGTTAAATGGAAGAGATATCTTATCATAAACTGCAAGGTGGTTAAACTTTTTAATGATATAAGAGCTAATATTTAGAAAAGTGCCAATTTGAGTCCCAAGCGAATTTTCACTAGTATTTCAATAACTAGTTAAAAAAAATAATTTTCCCCAGAAAGAAGATAAGGTTCTGCTTTCATTTCATCTAATAACATCAGAAAAAAAAATTTTTTTTTCTTCAGAAAATATTGTTTTTATGCATCAAAAATCAGATCGGTAACGTGTCCCCAGTAGCAAAGCTTAGCATGCAAACAGGATATGCGCACTTTCTAACTTCCCAAAAAACCGCACTTGCACAAAAAACGATTCTATTTTTACCCCTTTGTTAATATTTTACTTCATTTTTGTTTCAATCGATTTCTGATTTTCTAGCCGATGCGAAATAAGCGTGTCCCAAGTTCCGCCGTCAGAGTGGTAACAATAACTTCCGATCTATGTTTAAGCTCCCAAAATCATTTCCTGCACCTATACTGCGTGATACTAAGTACCTGGTGGGATGTTTTATCGAATCGTAATTAAAAATTTGCATTTCTGCATCTAAAATTGTAGGTAAGATTTTTTAAAGTGATTTTTTAAAATGTGTGTCATTTTAGTCATCAGATCGGTAACACGCTCTAAAATGCGCAGTTTTTATTATTTTAAAAATTATTTTTTTATATAAGTATAGTCCTTTATTACAAGTGAAAAAACCACGTGTTTGATTTTGGTTTAGTGCGATCGACTCGGAAATAAAAAAAAAACTTAGTCAGTTTGTCAGATCGGTAACAGTCAGAGCGGTAACATTGAAAAACAGCGAATATGTTACAGAACTAACTCACACGTTTCAGAATTGTAAAAAGCAAAAATCATAGGTTTTAGCCATATATATTGAATATTTTTGTTCTTAAAAAATGAAAAGTAATGAGTTTTAGTACAATTGCTTCATTTGTGGTTTGTATGACCTAACAATAGAAGTTAGTAAAATAAGAAAAATTGACACTGCAGAAATTAAGTTAATTATTATTATTTTTATTTATTTATTTATTTATTTTTGGTGCTTCAATTTCTCATAACTTCGCTAAATAACTAGATAATAACTAGCATGCTTGGATTTGGTAATTTCATAATTTATTTTATCTAAAAACCTTATCGCTCATTTTTATTTCCAAGAAATGCTTTTTTATAATGAAATTTGATTTTTTAGCCTAATATATATATTTTAATATAATTATCTTAATTCTACGTTAAAAATGCAGGGAAATGATATATTTAGAGATATTAACGAAGACTGAAAGCATAAACTCAAATATGTAGCTCATATTAACATCAGATCTGTAACGGCTTAAAAGTGAGTAATCTAAGGAGGGGGTAAATAACTTCCTTGACCTCCCCCTTTTATTTTCTTGCATTTAGACCCAATTTAGACTTAAAATCCAATATTAGTTTTTTTCTGCAAAAAAAAATTTTTTTTCAGAAAACTCCAACTTCAAATTGGCACTTTTCTAAATATTGGCTCATAAAAGTAAAAAAACAATTTTTGGTCGTAATTACCTTGCCCGGTCCCCTTAAAGGGCCCAAGCAAGCCCACACGCTCCGGAAAACCAAAAGGCTTTCCTTGAGGAAAATCTCTAAGGAATTCCTCAAAGAAAACCTCAAAATAGGGCGGGCCTCGAGGATTTCTTAAAGTCATAAGATGCTTCGAACTTGAGGAACAACTATGCAAAGGCTCTTGAGGAAAAATCTCCTACCTATCCAGACAGGAAAACCTCAATAGAGAGGGGTTCGGAGATCTGCAGGAGTATCTCAACAGAATTCACTGTGCACACATGGAGGATTTCCTCCAGGAACTCCTTCGGGTTTTCCGAGCGTGTGGTTTAACCCTTAAGACAAGTTTGATGGGGAGACACCAACCTCCTTGAGCTGGCTGCCGGCCACCTGCAGCTCCTCCCGGAGCACCCGCTCCATCTCCAGCTGCTCCCGAAGCAGGCGGCTCCGTTGCTCCGCGGAGGCCAGCTCGCTCTGCGACGCCTGCTCCAGCTCCCGGATCTCGGAGCGGAGGGCTGAGCCCCGCTCTGTGGCCCTCCGCAGCTCCTCCCGCAGGAGGTCTCGCTCCGCCCGCACCGCCTCCGCCTCCACCTCCGCGGGGGAGGAAGGGGAGGAGGAGGACTCGAGGCTCTCGAGGTCGTAGTTGCCCTCCTTCAGGCTGCTGATCAGCTTCTCCTTCGACTGGGAAAAAAATATTCATTAAGTTACGAGTAAAAAATAATAATAGCTTGTCAATAAAATCCATGTCAAATCACCCAGGAAAACGGGATTTTGTAACCCATGTCCTCGGATTTTGATAAAACTTGGTGTATTTAATATTTTTATGGTGGTAAGTAACCATATGAATTCTTTTGCCCATATGTGATCTGGTTTTTGTTTTACAGGCCGTCAAACTTTTCCAAAAATTGCATTTTCTGTCATCCGCTAAGCCTAATCTCATGTGTGCGTATCTATTCAGTAAATTATGACGGGTGCAGAAATCTTTCAATATCTCCCAAAATTCTCAGAGATGTTGCTAAAAGTATGAGGATTTAATAAAAAAATACTTGAAATTTATGTAATGTAATTTTGTGTGAATAAAATTTAAATAAACTACGACAAGCAATTTTTTTCTTGTGCAAAACATGAGTTTACTTAAGTGGCATTTGACGAAAAGGCGGAGGTCCTATTCAATAATGGAAGCATTCGAAATGAGCCTGAAGGTATATTCTATCATTGCAAAGAATAAAATTAGTGGTTTTTTACATCTTCTCGTTGCTATTGCGCAATATACACATTTCAGTACCAAAATTTTTGAAAAAAAGTTCCAGTCATTTTCCTAACATAAATTTCACTGAAAAGCAAACATACCTTTATTTTTAAGTGTATTTACAGCCCTATTATACTACTTAAAAATCATCTTAATCCTTTATTAAGCAGAAACAAAAGTGAGAAATAATTTATGACTCCCAAATTCAGTTGTTAAGTTCAGCAAAACATCAGTTGTAGAATAAAGATGTGTAAAACATGAATTTGGGTCATTCCATATAAAATCAACAAATTTTCAGAAATTTCCGTGCCGCACCATTTTTGATTTTGATCATACTTGGTAGAAAATATGCACCAATATTCTGTACCTCCAAACTATTTATTTTTTTCTCGAAAAAATTTTATTCTCGAGATATAGCCATGTTTTTGTTCCGCCGATGAGTAAAATTCGGTATTTTTGATCTTTTTTCTAACAGTTCTGGTAAATTTACTTAAAGTGGTAGAAAGCTCAAACATGGCTTATTTTGAAGCTAAAAGAATGAACTTTTATTTGTGCATAAAAAGAAATGGGTTGGGTTAAGCCTAAATATGAATTTTCCCGTGTCAATTCGCGGTTCAAAAAGTGCCGTTTTCGTCATTTCAAGCATGAAAAAATATATGAAGGACTGACAGTGGGGGTCTAATTTTTTTTCTCTTGCACCCAGTTATAGATACTAGAAGCACAGAAAAACATTAGATGATACCAGTAGTCTTTCAGTATGAAAAAATTGCTTGAACTTGAGAAAAAATGAAAATTGGCCTTTTTTACTCCCCGAAAATGGCCTGTGGAACAGGTAGTAAAAATATACAAATACATGGAGTAAAAAGGCGTTACATTGCCCTTTAAAATGAAACAAAAACTGTCTTGTTATTCCAAGGTATTAAAGATATATAAGCTTTCAAACTTTGAAAAAAAATTAAAAATATCCTTTTTCACTCCCTAAAAACGGCCTGTGGAACAGGTAGTAAGAATTTGAAAATGTATGGAGCAAAAAGGCATTACATTGAACTTTAAAAGGAAACAAAAATTGTCTTGTTATTCGAAGGCATTAAAGAGATATAAACCTTCTAAGTTAGATGATTATTATGAAAAAATACAATAAACTTGAGAAAAAATGAAAAATGACCCTTTTCACTCCCCAAAAATAGTCTGTGGAACACTGAGTAAAAATTTGCAAATGCGTGGAGGAGGAAGGCGCTACATTTCCCTTTAAATCAAAACAAAAACTGTCTTGTTATTCTCAGGCATCAAAGAGATAAGGCCCTCTGAAAATTGAAAATAATTGCTTTAACTTATGCTAAAAAATCTTGCATGAATTTTCAATTTTCAGAGGGCCTTATCTCTTTGATGCCTGGGAATAACAAAACAGTTCTTGTTTCGATTTAAAGGGCAATGTAGCACCTTCCTCCACCATGCATTTGCAAATTTTTACTAAGTGTTCCACAGGCTATTTTTGGGGAGTGAAAAGGGCAATTTTTCATTTTTTTCTCAAGTTTAATGTATTTTTTCATAATAATCATCTAACTTAGAAGGCTTATATCTCTTTAATGCCTTCGAATAACAAGACAGCTTTTATTTCCTTTTAAAGTTCAATGTAATGCCTTTTTGCTCCATACATTTTCAAATTCTTACTACCTGTTCCACAGGCCGTTTTTAGGGAGTGAAAAAGGATACTTTTCATTTTTTTTCAAAGTTTGAAAGCTTATATCTCTTTAATGCCTTGGAATAACAAGACAGTTTTTGTTTCATTTTAAAGGGCAATGTAACACCTTTTTACTCCATGCATTTGTAAATTTTTACTACCTGTTCCACAGGCCGTTTTTGGGGAGTGAGAAAGGCCAATTTTCATTTTTTCTCAAGTTTAAGCAATTTTTTCATAATGAAAGACTACTGGTATCATCTAATTCTTTTCTGTACTTCTAGTATCTATAACTGGGTGCAAGAGAAAAAAAAATTAGAACCCCACTGTCAGTCCTTCATATATTTTTTCATGCTTGAAATGACGAAAACGGCACTTTTTGAACCGCGAATTGACACGGGAAAATTTATATTTAGGCTTAAGCCAAACCGTTTCTTTTTATGCACAAATAAAAGTTCATTCTTTTAGCTTCAAAATAAGCCATGTTTGATCTTTCTACCACTTTTAAGTAAAATTAAAGTAAATTTACCAGAGCTGTTATAAAAAAGATCAAAAATGCCGAATTTTACTCATCGGTGGAACAAAAAAATGGCTATATCTCGAGAATAAAATTTTTTCCAGAAAAAAATAAAACAGTTTGGAGGTACAGAATATTGGTGCATATTTCTTACCAAGAATGATCAAAATCAAAAATGGTGCGGCACGGCCCATTTGTTGATTTTATATGGAATGACCCATTTACTTTAGTGGCTTTTTCATGAAGAGGCGGTAGTCATGTTCAATAATAGAAGCATTCGAAATAAACCTAAAGGTGTGTTCTATTACTGCAAAGAATAAAATTAGTGGCCTTTTTTCGTTTTCTTGTTGCAATTGCACAATATACAGGGTGTCCACTCCAATCGTGGACCAATAGCTAATTTCTAAACCGTTAGAGATAAGCATAGAGTTTATTTGGGAAAAAATCTCCAAATTATGAAAGAAATTTTGTGTCTATTCAATGTTTTTCAAAAAATCAAATTTTGAAAGAGTTACAAAATTTAAATTTTTATACAGCCCCCCAGTCCCATCAATCATATTTAGTAAAACATTCCTGACACTGTAACGTTTAAAACTAAAAAAAAATCACTCTTCTACGACAAAAATTGGCCGAGTTATGACGTTTTGAAAAATCAAGATTTTGAAGGATTTCACATACGGTCCCTTCAGCGATCTCTCGATAACGTCATGAAACAATGCAAAATCTTGATTTTTCAAAACGTCATAACTCGGTCAATTTTTGTCGTAGAAGAGTGATTTTTTTTTAGTTTTAAACGTTACAGTGTCAAGAATGTTTTACTAAATATGATTGATAGGACTGGGGGGATGTATAAAAATTTACATTTCGTAACTCTTTCAAAATTTGATTTTTTGAAAAACATTGAATAGACCCAAAATTCCTTTTGCAATTAGGAGATTTTTTCCTGAATAAACTATATGATTATCTCTAACGGTTTAGAAATTAGCTATTGGTCCACGATTGGAGTGGACACCCTGTATACATTTCAGTACCAACGTGTTTGAAAAAAGTTCTAGTTATTTTTCTAACTAAATTTTCAATATTTTATGTATAAAGTAAGCATTGTTCATGCCTTTGTAACCTAAAAAGTATTGTAATTAGTTTTAATGATTTATAATTTTATTTTGAATGTGCGAAGAAGGATAGCCCAATCTTTGAAGAAAAAATAATAATGAAAAATATGAGTTTCCGGATATTATCGGATTGTTTGTCTTTGAAATGTTCGTGTGATCCTGTTTTCAGCAAATTTAAGGAAAATACTGTTTGATATTTTAACGCTCGACCTTCCTTGCATTTGCGCAAGTATCAGGTGTCTTATTTTATTAAAATATGGGTGATAGTGATAAGAGGGATAAAGAATGTGAGTGGATAAATCAGTGAGTAACCGCCCCTTTTAGCCGAGTTGGAGGCAAAAATCCTCTTATGAAGCAAAGAGAGCCGAAAAAAACTGGTAGCTAATGTTAGAACATCAGAAAGAGACCGCACTTGGTATGGTTCAACACGTAAACAATGTACCGTACCAAGTGCGGTCGCTCGCTGGTGTTCTAATTTCACATTAACTACCAGTTTTTTTCTGCTCTCTTTGCTTTATGAGAGGATTTTTGCCTCCACCTCGGCTAGTTTCGTATTCCATGCGGATGAGTGTATAATAAGCACGAAACTGCAGTCAATGGATCGAAATAGTAGAGCTGGCAATGTATTGCATCTTTCTGCCTTAGACCTTGCTTAGGGGTGGTTACTCACTGCTTTATCCACTCGCATTCTTTATCCCTCTTATCACTATCACCCATATTTTGATAAAATAAGAAGAGACCTGATACATGGACAAATGCAAGGAAGGTCGAGCGTTAAAAAACAGTATATTCCTAAAATTTGCTGAAAACGGGATCACACAAACATTTCAAAGACAAACAATCCGATAATATCCTCAGATTTTTCATTATTATTATTTCTTCAAAGATTGGGTTATCCTATCTCTGCTTCGCACATTCAATATAATTATAAATCATTAAAACTAATTACAATATTTTTTATGCTACAAAGGCATGAACAATGTTTACTTTATACATAAAATATTGAAAATTAAGCTAGGAAAATGACTAGAACTTTTTTCAAAAATGTTGGTACTGAAATGTGTATATTGTGCAATAGTAACAAGAAAATGAAAGAAAGCCACTAATTTTATTCTTTGCAATGATAGAACACACCTTTAGGTTTATTTCGAATGCTTCTATTATTGAACATGACTTGCGCCTCTTCATGAAAAAGCCACTAAAGTAAATGGGTCATTCCATATAAAATCAACAAATGGGCCGTGCCGCACCATTTTTGATTTTGATCATTCTTGGTAAGAAATATGCACCAATATTCTGTACCTCCAAACTGTTTTATTTTTTTCTGGAAAAAATTTTATTCTCGATATATAGCCATTTTTTTTTTTTGAACATGACCTCCGCCACTTCATGAAAAAGCCACTAAAGTAAATTCATGTTTTGCACATCTTTATTCTACAATCGCTGTTTTGCTGAACTTAACAACTGAATTTGGGAGTCATAAATTAATTCTCACTTTTGTTTCTGCTTAATAAAGGATTAAGATGATTTTTAAGTAGCATAATAGGGCTGTAAATACACTTAAAAATAAAGGTATGTTTGCTTTTAAGTGAAATTTAGGTTAGGGAAATGACTAGAACTTTTTTCAAAAATTTTGGTACTGAAATGTGTATATTGCGCAATAGCAACGAGAAGACGTAAAAAAACACTAATTTTATTCTTTGCAATGATAGAATAAACCTTCAGGCTCATTTTGAATGCTTCCATTATTGAATAGGACCTCCGCCTTTTCGTGAAATGCCACTTAAATAAACTCATATTTTGCACAAGAAAAAAATTGCTTGTCGTAGTTTATTCAAATTTTATTCAAACAAAATTACATTATATAAATTTCAAGTATTTTTTTATTAAATCCTCATACTGTCAGCAACATCTCTGAGAATTTTGGGAGATATTGAAAGATTTTTGCACCCGTCAATTTACTGAATAGATACGCCTGCATGCAGATTAGGCTTAGCAGATGACAGAAAATGCAATTTTTTGAAAAGTTTGACGGCATGTAAAACAAAAACTAGATCACATATGGTTACTTACCACCATAAAAATATTAAATACACCAAGTTTTATCAAAATCCGAGGACATGGGTTACATGGCTGGGTGAACTGACATGGAATGACCCAATATTTAATTTTCGTGCATACAAAATGTTTTGGGAACTAAAAATTGTAACAAACTAAATAAAATTATGACTAAACTGATCAATACCAATATCTAGGCTTAGTATGGATCAAAATATTCGTAATATTTAGTTTGTTTCTAAAATAAATGTCTTTAACAGTAAATTTTGAAAAAACCCAGTTTAGCGACATGGTGGGTTTTTGGAGTGGGGCCCGCCTAAAAAGACCCACCCAAAAAAACTTGCCAAAGCGAGCCCAGCGCGAAAAAATATGCCCAGGTTTTTTTTGACCAGGCCCACTCGAAAAAACCCACTATGTTGCTAAAGTGGGTTTTTCAAAATTTCCTGCATTTTAAAGACATTTATTTTAGAAACAAACTAAATATTACGAATATTTTGACCAGTACTAAGCCTAGATATTGGTATTGATCAGTTTAGCTATAATTTTAATTTAGTTCGTTACATTATTTAGTTTTGGTCAGTACCAGTTCCAGAAATTGCCATTTTCCTTTCCTTACAACTTATTAGGTATTAGAAATAAAACTACACGTGAATTTCACATTGTTTTTTAAATACTTAAAACATCAAAAAAGTAATAATTATTCCAATCTATAAATTCAATTCAATATCAATTTAAAATATAATATCAATTTTAAAAATTCAATATTACAATGCTGTTTCCAAATTTGTGGAATAAGAATTTTTTTTGGAGATCACAGTGACCTCTCTTTAGGGCTCCCCTAATTTTATGAAAAGTAAAATTAAAAGGTGGTGCACAATATTTGAATAAAGAAGGATAGTAAAATGATTCTTGGAAAAAACGAGGTTTTTGATCAAAAACCCAGCTGGGCTGGGCTTTTTCAAAAAAAACCTGGGTTTTTTCAAACCCTGGAATTAGGTCATTCTTTTTGAAATGTTACGAGATAATTTCCTTCAAATTTAACCTAAACTATTTTGCTTAGTTTGTCTTTTAACTATTACCGCATTTGCCTATGTATTATCCGCAGCGGCGTACAGTCTGCAGGCCTTAAAATCGGGCACAATCTGGCTTCATGAAATCCGCGGATAGCAAAAACCGAAGTTGATCTTGATTTGATATACAATCTTAGTAACTGAATTAATGTGAGGGAATAATTTTCAAACTTCAACTGAAATTATTTTAAAATGCTCGCTCGCCCTCCGCAGCTCCTCCCTTAGGAAATCAAATGGTTTTTGTTTAAAAAAAAGTTTTTTTTTTTACAAAATGATTTTTTTGAAAAATGAAATAGTTTCCCCCAAAATAATAGCTAAGAATTTTACATATTATTGGAAAATGTGAAATCTAATTACTGGAAATTAATTGGCAAAGCTTGAGAGATAAGTTACAGATGATTAAATTTCCAAACTTATTACAAAAGTGATAAACAACGGAAACGGCCAGCATTAAAGGTGATAAAATGAAATCAATTAGTTGGAACAAAAGAATAAAATACCTGAAGGATTCTCTGAGCCTTCTGTTTATAATCGTTATATTCCTGCTGCAGGGTGTCGAAGTTCCCATTGGCACTCCTCAGCTGAGACACCAACTCTTTGTTCCTTTCTGACAAAACAGAGATCAGACATTTAGTTCCTTACTTGTGATATCGGGAAACAAATCACAAGTCAATTAATCAAACATGCAATATTATAGAAGTCATTATAGTCCGAGAGCTAGCAATGTCGAAAAAACAACCAGTTTAAGACATCAGGCTGTTTGATATATCTTTTATGCCAGCCAGTAGTACTGAGAGTAGTTGCGTTTTTTACTGCGCATCATAATTGTACTGGAAAAAACTGATATTAAGTCATTTTTGGGCAATTCCATGCCAAATCAATCATGAAAAAAAAGTTTTTGACCTCACCACATTTCCAATTTTAACAAAAATTCAAAAATTGGTGTGAAGGACGCTTATGACAAAATAAGTCATCCTGCCATTTTTTAGGTTTCTACTTCAAAAATACAGAGCTGTTAAAAAACGAAAAAAAAAAGAAGTTTTAAAGTGCAGGGTAATTCCATTGTGACTAACATAACATTTAGAGTAAATTTTTAATCTTTCTTTCTGTGTGTGAGCCTTATTTTTGTCACAATATCAAAAACAAGGTGTTATTCTTCTCCGCATAGATGAGTTGTTTAAGTTAATATACAAAAAGAATAATATTAATTTCATTTTTGGCAGTTAGAGGACATTTTGATCAACGTGACTAACATAACAGATTTGAAACAGATCTGTTATGTTAGTCACGTTGATCAAAATGTCCCCTAACTGCCAAAAATGAAATTAATATTATTCTTTTTGTATATTAACTTAAACAACTCATCTATGCGGAGAAGAATAACACCTTGTTTTTGGTATTGTGACAAAAATAAGGCTCACACACAGAAAGAAAGATTAAAAATTTACTCTAAATGTTATGTTAGTCACAATGGAATTACCCTGCAACTTCTTTTCAAATTACAATAGACTAAAAATTCAAAAACCATTGTAAAGGCAAGAAATAGAAATTCCATTGATATATTACATGCCTCAAAAAAGTTAAAAAATCCCTCCTTTTACCAGCAAAAATATGATGTGCGCTAAAAAACGCAACCACTCTTGGCCGCCAGACACCCCGCATGTTGCTCGGAAGAATACAGGGAAAGATATATCAAAGAGCCAGACATGTTAAAATGACCACTCGAAAATGTTGCCAGCTCTCAGACTACTACTTCCCACATCAACATTAAATAAGAAAATATTACAGTAGGGTTCTTTTTCCTTGCACAATCTATATCAATAAAAATGCTTGTATGTTTGTTTGTATACTTGTTCTCTATACAAATCCACAGTTTGCGTCAGATTTTCATAAAACTTGACACAGAGGTTCCTTGATGCCCTAAAATTCTCATAGGCAGGGTCTTGAAATTTTAAAAAATCTAAAAAGCTCAAAGTTAAATTTTTTGTCAAAAAAGACCCTTTTATAGGAATCTAGCCTATTTATATTGTAATCGAGATAGGCCTTTTAGCATTCAAATTGATGAAATTTCAGATTTTTAAATATGAGTATCTTCCAACAATGATTAAAATTAAAACAATGAATTTTCATTTCCAGGCTCACCTATTTCATTTTAGCATGAAATAAGTCAAAAACAATTATAATTCATGTTTTCATTTGGCACAAAATATGTATAATACAGAATTTTTTTTTCTTATCCTCCTATCAGAGGAATTATGCAAAAACATGGATTAAAAGCCTTATACATATTTCGCATTTAGCTGGTGCTATTTTTCTGTGAACTTTCTGTGAGAATTAAGTTCTTTTGGGAGTTTGTACCTGGAACTTTTTGTACAACCATGTGGACTGAATTCAACCAAATAAGAGGTACGTTGCAATAATAAAATGGCCTTTAAAATCAGAAAATGGCCTTTCTAGGCCTATATTTATAATCGACATGAATCTTTAAGCATACAACTTGATAAAGTTACGGATATTTACTTCTAATTTTTGCAAGCTTTTTTTAATCCTCCTATTAGAGGAATTATGCAAAAATGTGGATTAAAAACCTCATACTTTTTCGCTTTTACTTGATGCTTTTTTTTTTTTGTGAACTTTCCGTGAATCCTGAGTCAATTAAGTACTCTGGAGGGGATTTGAGGTCTCCCTGTTTCTCCCACGGACAGCTCTATGTTGCCTGCTCGAGAGTAGGTTCACCCAAAAATTTATTTAGTCTTGCGCCTGAAGGTGAAACTAAGAACATTGTTTATGAACAAGTTTTGCGTTAAATTTTTATTAGAATTTTTTGAGAAGCTAAACTTTTATATTAATACGCACCCGGGCAACGTCGGCTATAAAGCTAGTACCCATTAAAAAGTTTTTTTTTCTTTCTCTCAAAAAATAATTCTCATAAAAAAAATATTTAATTAGTTGAGTTTCCTGTTAGCACTTTTATTACATAGGTGAATCTCATAGTAGAAAAGAAAAACACTCATTTTGACTACAGATGGTTATCAGTACAATCTTGAACAACAATGATAGCAAATATTGCAAATGAAGCAATGTAAAGGGATCGAGTGGGCAAACTTCCATTAAACAAGAGGTAAGAGGAGAAGTAAATTTTGTGTAAAAAATGTATACTTACTAAAGTTTATACATTCAAGTTCCAAAGACATAGGTGGCTGGTGTACCAAAAAGTGGGAGGTCAAGAGATGTGGGGGTTAAAAGAAATGTGTGGGAGGAGGGGCAGGAAACAAATCCTTAAAATAAATATATCAGTCTATTTTCACTTATTGTTACTCCCAGGTCGAATCTTGGCGACTATTTTTCACTATATTTATTGGCACTATGTTTGGTCAAATTTATAGAAACTGCTTTTTTGTCGATACTATACTTTGTTTATTTATTAATTTAGTTCTTGAAAAAACAGTTAGACAAAATGGCTTTTGAACAAGAATAAAAGTTGCATAAAAACTATATGACTTAAATAGCCTAAAAACTTAACAAATTTTGGAATATATTTGTGCCTAAAAACATTAAAAAAACCTGTGTTTAAATCTGAAATACAGTAGAGTCTCGAAAATCTGAGACTCAGAAGTGTATGTTTAATAACTAGAGTAGAACCTCTCAATAAGGGACAGGACTTTTTGTCCCTTGTTGAGTCCCTTAAACAGAGGTGTCCCTTATTTGGAGATGTATGAATTGATGCATAACGTGCACTTCACATAGTATAGCATCATAATAAACATAAACTATTTACATTTAAGACTTATTGAATATGTTTCACACATACTAGATATAATTCAGAATCATCTAAATTAAAAATATATATTATTTTTTAAAAAATAAT